>BKCH01000317.1:0-128071 GCA_008635985.1 Ficus erecta | reverse complement strand
CAGAATCAAGGAGGTAGATATTTCTAAACGACCTTTTCGAACACACTATGGCATTATGAGTTTCTTGTCATGCCATTTGGATTAACCAATGCACAAGTTGCTTTTATGGATCTTATGAACCGGGTGTTCAGGAGTACCTAGATAAGTTGTTATCGTTTTCATCGATGATTTTGATCTACTTAAAGTCCATGAAAGAACATGAGCAGACCTCAGGATGGTTTTGGAGACGTTAAGACGGAATCAGCTCTATGCCAAGTTCACAAAATGTGAATTTTGGTTGGAAAAAGTGCATTTCTTGGTCACGTGGTTTTAAAGGAAGGAATTTTCGTTGATCCTGCTAAAGTAGAGACGGTCAGTACGTGGCCAGTACCCAAAAACGTTATGGAGATACGGAGCTTCTTGGTTTGGCCGGATACTACCGACATTTCGTTGAAGGATTCTCCAAGCACTACTAGAAAAGAGGGATTACACGACGGGTTTTAACCGTCGTGTAACTTTACACGACGTTCCAAAACCGTCGTGTAATTCAGTGTCATGGAAGATAACACGACGGTTTTAATACCGTCGTTGTATCTCAGTTTCACACGACGGTTTCCCAACAGTCGTGTAATCCCGGTAAAAGTTGTATGGCGGAGGAAAAAAACGTACATTACACGACGGTTCCGTCAGGAACCGTCGTGTAATGTTTAGAATTACATGACGGTTCCTGACGGAACCGTCTTGTAATGTTTAGAATTACACGACGGTTCCCCCTGGAGCCGTCGTGTGTAATGTACTTACATGACGGTACATCGTACCGTCGTGTAATATTATTATTAAAAAATTTTGTTGGGTTTTTGGTGATTTCCCACGGGTGGCCTAACCTGTATGTTATCCAATACACGATCCAATATTAACTTCATTAATCAAACAAAAAATACACACCAATTATTCCATTACAAGTTTATACAATATAATTAATGAATTCCATTACATGGCTAGACCATTCTCCCATAATCAAATCCAAATCCTCAGAGAATAAAATTGTTTACTTTCAAGTGCGTCAATTCCATTCAACACTATATCACTCATAAATCCTAAAATAAAATAACCACATTCAACACTTCCCTCTTGGAGAGGACAAGGACGGTTCGAGATTTTGGTTTTACAGTCTCGTCTCCTTCTAATCCCTTCTCCGGTCGTAATCTTCCAATCCGTTAGGGTCCTAGCAAATTGGTAAAATTCAAACTAATTAAGATGCATATAATTAAGATTAAAAAAAATAACATATTCAAATTGACTTACATATTCATTAACTCAGTAAATCGTCGTGTTTCTTCTCCCGAAGAGGATCAAAATAAAGGACGAGGTCCTCTCATGGGTCAATGACACCCAAAACCCAATGTCTCTCTTTATTATGTGGCACAAGATAAAGCCGTTCTTTTGGTGCGTCACACAAAAAGCTAAGAAGATTGTCAGCTCGCTTCTCCTGCCAGCATCTTCAGTATTTGTTCTCACCGGTGAGATCAAGCTTGGAGACACAAACACAAACTTCTCAGCTTGCCCGTTAATTCTACATAGTTCCTCCAAATATTGCATAACCGTATCAAAATTGTTACTCTACATGAAATATAGAAGAATTTCCAGATAAAAAGAAAATTTAGATAAAGAATGTCGTACCTCATGTAGAATAATATACAATTCACACTGATTTCTTGTCAATTAATGAACTCATAAATATCTTCAAAGCTCAGAAAGACAGGCATATCAAAACCCATGATCGTGTATGGTATTGAGACCTCAATTTGATTACCTTGACGCATGAAACTATGTGCATAACAAGCCAAAGGCCTCATTGCCCTATTCATGTTATTAAAGTCGAACACCAGTTTTTGTTCTTGCGCACCTTGTTGTACCTCAGTTCGAGAGTCGATCGTTTTATTTCCAGCTTTTTTTGGCGTTTTTTGTTGCCAGCTGCTGGGTCGGGAACGTGACTAGGCCCTCGACTCACCTTGTTCATACTCGTGTCGAGCTCAACTAAACTTTTAGGCCAAGCAACAAACCCATTAACAGCATCCTCCACAGTAGTTGCATCGTACGTCGGTATAGGTAATGGTGATTTCTTTAATTTGGGCACGTTGATTGACACTCGCACGTTCCCTTCCCCCAGTGGAATCCCATGCACCGTATCGGTGGGGAGGCTCTCGAGCCATGCTCTTCCAAACGCAACAAGCAACTGTCCACCCTGAACTTCATCGAAGATATAGAGCTTACACTCCTGACTGTCGACCGGCATGGTTGGCGGCTCAGCAACTCCATGTTGTTTTCTTGGGCAGAGCAACTAGCTTTAAAGCTGTTATGTTGGTCCACAGTTGGCACATTCTTAGGATCAACCGACGGCTCCACATCTTTGTTCGCACATAGACCACGCACCAACGCCTTTAATTCTTCTATTTCACGTCTCATTGATTGTACTTCATTGTCTTTCTTCGAACTTCGACTTAGGTTAAAGTACTGAGATGGCTTTACGAACTTTGATTGGCCACGGACACGGCCTTTGTGTTCGGGTCTAGATAATGCCTGCGACAATACATCATTAGTGTCAACTGATTCGAAAGTGCCTTGGCTCTCATGTGGTTGTACTCCATCTACATGATTATTAACAGAAATCATTTAAGCAAAAGGATTGTAAGTACGTATAATAGTGATGAAGAAATCATTGTTAGTTAGTAAACTTACTATCAACTCGCTAACTTTTTGACATGCTGGATCTTTCAACTCTCCATCTGCGGCTGTTTGTTGCTCTAGCCACAAACCATCTCTTTTTTTCCATTTCCCAGTCTTCTTAAACTGTAATTAACATCGTTAGTATAAATGGGATACGATTTAGTACGAACAAAATTTATTGGCATACTATTTCCTGGTCGAGCTTCCTATATCTGTCTCGGCCTCCTCTTGATGAGTATTCGTTCTTTGTCCTTATTTCGCTTTCACGATCAGATAGTTGTTGGAATTGCGAGGACGTTCTATACTGAACGAATTTCATCCAATCCTCTTCTTCATATTGGGGTAGTTGTCAATAACTTTTTGCGGCCGTGTCCACACACTTTCTTCATTTATAAATTCCTCGACAAATGTCTTGTACAGATCATACCGAAAATTCCTTGCAGCTTCACCACATGATTTTAAACAAGTGCTCCGGAAGCTTTCATCCACATTGAAAGAAGTAACAGTTTCTTTCCAAATAATATCTTTCAATCCGTCTAAATCACGAGATCTCCAATCTGAATCTATATTGGAACGTGCTCTCGAGCGAGCACGCCAATCCAGCTCATCAATTCGTCACCGTGCTTCCCTTCCGGTTGTCCTTTCTCATCAAACGTGACTTGAATTTGTTCACCTCTTTTCCTTGCCATATGGACGCGCTACATTATTGTTACCCTTCGCTTGCCCTCGACAGTGGGATCCATCGGGTTTCTCCTTCGTGCTCGTCCCTTTTTGGAATGTTCCATTGTATTCGTTCACCTATATTTATTGGCCAAAAAAAAAATAATGGGCATTCGAACTTTTTTTCTTTTTTTTTTTTTTAATTGCTATTAAGTAGGCGCAAATAAAATATAGTGGAAACATAACAATAAAAAAGTTATAGTGGAAATATAACTTTAATGTTATATTTCCACACGGGCGGGGGCGCCCAAGGGCACCTGGTGCCCACAAGGGCGCTTGGCGCCCAAGGGCTCCATGGTGCCTGGGCGCCCACACGGGCGCCTGGCGCCCCACACGAAATAGGACAAAAAAAATGACAAGTGCAAAACGTTGCCATAGGACAAAATAACACTCAAAAAATTCATGTGTATGCTTCTATACATATATAATAGTGATTGCTTCTATATTATTCCTCCAAAAACTCAAGTTGACATTTCATCGAGCATATTGTGGGCGGGAAAAATTCATGTGTATGTAAAGTGCAAAAATCATTCTCAAACCATTAATCTACAAAGAGCAACATTATGAACTTAAACACCCATGTTAAAAAATGGATCTTTAGTAACAAACAACAAGACAAAATCGTAAATTTATTTTAAGTTGTATATGAAGTACCTTGCTTTTTTTGAAGATGAATAGACATGCAAACACCAAGAGTTGGCGACGGCGGCGGCGGGGCAATGACGGCGACGGCGACGGCGACGGCGGCGGCAACGGCGGCTTGAACGTTTTTTAAAAGAGAGTTGGCGGCGGCTTGGAGAAGGAAGTGGGTACTTGAGAAATTTAGAGAGTGTGAAGAGAAATGAGAAGGTATGTGAGAGAAGAGGAGAGGAAGTTGTATTAAGTAATGGGTTTTCGCGCTGATTTCGAAAAACGAAAGTTGAAAATTTTTAAAATTTTTTGAACATTACACGACGGTGTATTTTAAAACCGTCGTGTAATAGGGGGATTACACGACGGTCCAAAAATACCGTCGTTTTATCCCCCCAATTCGAGGGGATTACACGACGGTCCCCTGGGGACCGTCGTGTAATCCCCCCAGAAGATTGACCATTTTTTCCAAGGGCCGTCTACCACGGGATCATTTACGTTGTTTTCTTTTCCCGAGCACCACTTTCAAATCCTTAACCATCTCATAAACGTCTTCGCCGGTCAAAACCCGGGAGGGTTTCTTTCTTCCGTTTTGCCATCGAAAGCCTTTTTCTGTTTGCGGTATCGATGATTTGTGGTAAGAATCTCCTATGACCAAGGTAAACGGTTTTCTTACCATTTTTCAATCGGATGGAGGATGTTTCTTTCATACAAACGGGACAACCGATAGAACTCTTGACTGAGTAACCAGATAGATTTCCATAAGCAGGAAAGTCATTGATTGTCCACATCAACATTGCACGGAGTGTGAATGTCTCTTGACAGTAAGCATCTCTAACTTCGATCCCTTTTCTCATAAGCTCTTTAGATCATCGATTAGTGGTGCTAAGTACTCATCAATGTGATTCCCTGGTTGTTGAGGACCAGATATCAATAAGGTCAACATCAAGAACTTTGCTTCATGCTCAACTTCGGAGGGAGATTGTAGTTGACAAGTATAACGGGCCAAGTGGCTCCGCGAGGCACTTTACACGACGGTTCTTTGGAACCGTAGTGTAAAGTCAGACTTTACACGACGGTTCCTTGGAACCGTCGTGTAAAATGCTCTGCGGAGCCACTTTACACGACGGTTCCTTGGAATCGTCGTGTAAAGTGCAACGCGGAGCATTTTACATGACGGTTCCAAGAAACCGTCGTGTAATCTCGGTGTAATGTACTTTTTGTAGTAGTGAAGATTGTGGCACCACTTACGGCCCTTACTCGAAAAGGGAAGAAATTCGAGTGGACGCAGAAGTGTGAAGAAAACTTTCAAGAGCTCAAGAGGAAGCTTACTAGCGCACCGGTGTTAATAATTCCTGACGTGGACGTAGGAAATTTTGTAATTTACAGTGACGCTTCTAAGACCGAACTAGGGGCTGTCCTAATGCAAAAAGGAAATGTGGTCGCTATGCCTCATGCCAATTGAAGGATCACGAACGAAACTATCCGACGCATGATTTGGAGCCGCGGCAGTGGTTTTCGCATTAAAGATCTGGAGACACTACTTGTATGGGATAGATGTGAGATTTATACCGATCATCAAAGTCTCAAATACATCTTCACCCAAAAGGAGCTCAATATGAGGCAGCGTAGATGGCTAAAACTCGTGAAGGATTACGATTGTGAAATCCTTACCATCCTAGAAAAGCGAAAAAGTAGCAGATGCTCTAAGTAGGAAGTCATCCGGTATGCTGATGTATATTGGAACGTTGCCCAAGCCACTTCAAAGGGAAATTTCTGATTTCAATATGGAGATGATAATTGGGAGATTATCTGCCCTGACTCTTCAATCCAATCTCCTAGAATTCATTAAGCTTCATCAAGGGAAGGATTCCTTTCTGCTAAAGGCGCAACTTTTTGGTGGAAAGAATAAATAATTTAAGACCTTTTCAAATGGGGTAATTTATTTCAAGGAAAAGATTTGCGTTCCTAACTTTGAATTTCTTAAGAAACATATCATGTCTGAAGCGCATGAGACGTCATACTCGGTACATTCCGGAGCTTCCAAGATGCACAAGGACCTCAGAGAAAACTATTGGTGGCCAAATATGAAGAATGAAATTGCTAACTTTGTGTCAAAATGCCTAACTTGTCAGAAAATTAAGGCTGAACACCGGCAACCTGGCGGAGATCTTCAGAAAATCGAGCTTCCAGAGTGGAAATGGGAACAAACTACTATGGATTTTGTAGTTGGATTACCCAGGACCGCCAGCGGGAATGACATGATTTGGGTGATTGTAGACAGATTAACCAAATCAGCCCACTTCATTGCTATTAAAGCTACCTTTTTAGTCGAGAAACTGGATGAAATTTACGTATCCCAGATTGTTAGGCTGCATGGAGTGCCAAAATCTATCATTTTCGGATCGGGATGGGTGTTTACCTCTCGATTCTAGAAGAGTGTTCACACGGCTATGGGATCAAAATTGAAATTAAGTACAAGCTTTTCACCCCCAAACTGATGGACAATCGGAAAGAACTATCCAGACGCTGGAGGATATGCTGAGGTCATGTGTTTTGGATTTCAAAGGAAGCTGGGATCAGAAGCTACCTTTGATCGAATTTTCTTATAATAACAGTTATCACGCCTCAATTGGTATGGCTCTATTTGAAACGTTATATGGAAGGAAATTTCTATCTCTCATTCATTGGCAAGAAGTTGGACAGAAGCAGCTTTAAACTATGGATTTCATCAGAAAAACCTCAGAGGATATCAAGATGATTAAGCAGAGACTCGACGTAGCTTTCAGTCGACAGAAGAGTTATGCTGATAAACGTCGAAGGCCCTTAGAATTCCAAGTTGGAGATTCTATTTTCCTTAAGATTGCTCCTATGAAGGGAAAAATGAGGTTTGGTAAAAAGGGAAAGCTTAGTCCGAGATATACAGGATCATTTGAAATCCTCTCGAGGGATTGAAAAAGTAGCCTATAAGCTTGCCTTGCCGCCAGAATTAGCTTCTGTACATGGTTTTCCACGTCTCGATGCTGAAAAAGTATGTACATGACCCTTCCCATGTGCTAAGTCAAGAACCAATTGAAGCCCAAACTAATTTGACGTATGAAGAAAAGCCAGTCCGGATTTTGGATCGGGAAGAAAAGGTCTTAAGAAACAAAACCATGTCTATGGTTAAAGTGTTATGGCGGAATCATAATGTTGAAGAAGCAACGTGGGAACTAGAAGATGAAATGAGGAAGAGTTATCCCAACTTGTTTTAATTTTCAGGGGGGTAGATTTAATAACCAACCTTTTTACAAATTTATGATTTCTTTTTAAGAAATCAAAGTTTGAATTATGTATGTTTATATGAAATGCCTGATCTGATTTATCAGAATTAGGATTTATGTATGATTTATTCCTATCAACATTTGACCAGAATAATCTAAGATATGGTTGAGACAGTACTGCAGTATTATAAGCAGTATGAAATTATACTGTGAAAAACTGTCATTATGGATAAAGAAGCGAGAATAAGGTATGTGACCACTGTAGAAAAATCAAGCACAATATTTTGAGTAATAAGGACTAAGTGGCTTCAAGTCCTAAGAAAAATTTAAACGCAGTCCAGTTAAGTGCAGATAAATTCTGGACTGCAGTCCAGTACAACTGTACTGTTGTTAGTTAAAAACAGTATTTGTAATATCTGTATTAGTATGAAAATGAACTGCATTTTAGGAGGAAAGCCAAATGGAGCCCTAATGGGAGGACACCTCATCTTGGAATAATTATATGAATTTATGGATTTTTAGGAAATTAAGAAAGTATTAAAATGGATGAACATTGAAAGATTACTTGGGCTACAAGTACCCTTATGGCCGGCCACCTCATTGGATCATTGAGCAAATATTTTTGCTTTTGAGGACTAATATGTAATTTTGGAAATAAAATAATTCTAGAAAATAAATTAAATTTCACCTATAAATAGGTGAGGTGGGGTTAAGTTTGGACCACTTAGTGAAACCTTAACTTTTTAGTTCACTCTCAAGTCTCTCTCCCTCCCTAGAACCGTACCCAAAGAAAAAAAAAAGAAAAAAGAAGAAAGTGGTTGGATTTTTGGAGAAGGAAAGCAAGAAGAAAATTTTTTGGATCCAAGCTTGAGAATCATCTTCAAGATCTAGAGGTAACCCTCTCAATTCCCTAAGTATTCTATTAAGTTTTGATCAAGATTTTAAATGTATTTCAAGCTTGGATGTAAGAGCATAAGCTCACCTTCTATTTTTTTTCAAGCAAAATTTAGTATGCTTAGTATGTGCTTGATTAGGGTTTTAGTGATCTTGATTTGTGATTTGGTGCATGTTTTTTATGTTATGTTTTAAAAATTATGTGCTATGTGTGAATGTCTAGTAGGTGTTTATTATATGTCCCCACATGCTTAAGAAGAAGCATGGTATACAAATGATGGAGATAAGATTGTATGATGAATTAAGAATGAAAAAACCAACTTAAAACCCTAAATTGGCAAAACATTACCACACGGGTTACATGGATGAGAAACAAATGCATGTTAATGGAAACCCTATGTGATACACTGCATGATTGACGTAGGCTCATGGTTGCGACTGTTTGAGGTAGGGTGTATGTAATTTTAAGTAAAAATCAACCAAAAGTAAAACTGCCAGTTTTCCGTAAAATTGGGCAGCAATCTGGAAATGAAATTTTGAGGCCTTAGAGACTGAATTTGGAAAAAGTTAAAACTACAAAGTTGTAGAGAATTAAAAATCCTAAGGGTCAGTGTGGACGGGTGTTTAAAAATAAGGCTCCAAAGGCCTCTTTTTTTTTTTTTTTTTTTTTAATTAAAATCCGAGACTGGCTTGATTAGACAAGTGCTGACGGCCAGGGCGTTTCAACAAGGGAAACGGATAGGTTAAAGGCAGAACCGGGTTTCGAGTTAAAAATAAAAGTTGTAGAAATAATTGAGGTCTACAACTTTAATGAATAAAACTTTTTAAAATTCAAAATAGATTTTAAAATAAAACTGGATATTAAAAACTGAGTAGGAAATAGGAAATTCCTGCATAGGATTTTCAAAACAGTGCATAAGCAGGCAATTCCTACACATGCACTGATAACTGAAATTATAGGGCTACTTTCAAAAAAGGTTTTATAATTTTACAGTTTTACTATCTTTGTTTAAAAATCAATTACAGTTTTACAAAAATAATTTAAAAAAAGTTAAATATGTAGTAACCGAAAATTTTTATGGACTCATGATTTCCTTGTACATAAGAAATTTAAGTTTGTATTATGTGTTTATGTAATGTTTCATGAAAATTATGAGTATCAATGTGAAATTCATAATTTTATCAGTAAATGTTTGAGTTCTCATTTAAATAACTGTGAGACTCAATAAGCAGTTTGTTTAGTCATGTATGAGACCTTTTGAGTAAAAGGTATAATGAAAATTTATGATTTTATGATGGTCAAAGTTTGACCAAAGAAAAAGTCAACATTGACCGAGAAAGTCAAAGGTAGACAAAAATGGTCAAAGAGATAACCATACAGTTATGTGGCAAAGCAATATGGAAATATACTGCGAAAACCATCTTTACGGATAAGATAGCATGAATAAGATTTAAAACCACTATAGAAAAATCAAGCACACCAAGTTAGAAATAAAGGGCAAAAAGGGCTTAAGGAAATAAGAAAAATTTTATACTGTCCATTTTTACACAGATGAATTTTGGACTGCAGTTCAGTGTAAAAATACTGTTATTAGTAGATAGCAGTATTGAAAATATCTGTGTTAGCATAAAAATGGACTGCATATTGAAGAAAAAAGCCAAACAAGCCCTAATGAGAATGACATCACCATCATTATGATCATTTTGAAATAAGGAAAAATTAGAAAGTATTAGTTGGTTCTAGATCACTCCTTGGCCGGCCACCTATGCACATTTTGTGCAAATTTTTGCTTCTTTAGGGGTCATTTTGCAATTTTGAAGAGTTCTCAAACCTCTATAAATAGGGGTGCCATTGTTCAAAAAAAAAAATCTTAGCAAAAACCATGCCCATTTTCTCCTCAAAATCGAAATTGAGAAGGAAAGGGAGAAAGGAAAATAAGCAAAACTAAGAGTAAGAAAGGCTCCGAGGTGGTCGGATTTCTTGTGGAACACAAACAAAAAGTTGAAAAAAAAATTTTGATACCCATTTTAGTCTTAAGGCCCGGTTGTGAGGGAGGAGGAAGAAAGAAGAAGAGAAAAATCCATTGTGGCCGGATTTAGGGTGCTAGTAGTGGCCGGATTTGGTAGGATCAACCACTGAGTGAGACAAAATTTTTGGTAACCTTTGGAGGGTGAAAACCGGATTGGGAGAAGACCAAAGGGGGGAGAGGATTTTGAACCCAAACCCTAAGCTTAGCCTTGCTTTGATCAAGGTAACTCTCCCAAAACCCTAAACTCTTCAATTAAGTTTCAATTTGAAATTTATTTGTATTAAGTTGAAAATTGTAAGAGCATAAGCTCAAGTTATTTTATTGCCCTAGAATATTTTAGGTGTGGTGCTTGATTAGGTATTAAGGGTGGTTTGATTTATGAGTTGATTTATGAGCTTTGATTTGTTATACTTATGCTTGTTTGATCAATAGGGTTGCATGCTAGATGTTTGATGAGTTGCATGTCCTCCAAACATGTTCAAGCATAATTTAGAATGGTATGTTAGGTTGCTAGAATAAGATATGAATGTTGAATTGGGACGTTAGAAAATGCTGCATGTCTGCTTTCTAGGCTCCCGCGTGTTGGTTGAGTTAGATTGCGCAAAATAGGACGTAAAATGAATTTAAGAACAAAAACTGTCAGTTCGGGTACAAACTGGCCAGTTTTCTGGAAAGTGAAATTTGAGGCCTTTAGAGGCCGAATTGGGAAAAACGTAAAACACAAAAGTTGTAGAGAAGGGTTTTTACTAGGGGACATCGAGGACAGTTTTCCAAAATAAGGCTCCAACGGCCTCAGTTTTTATGAAAATCCGAGCCTGACCGTGCGCAGATTTATGCACGGCTAGGTGAGTTCAACAAGGAATAAGGGCATGATAAAGTCCGAATTGGGTTTTCCTCAAAACACAAAAGTTATAGGATTTTTCAAGATCTAAAACTTTATGAAGACAAATTTTTAAATTCAATCCAGATTTTTAAATAAAAATGGATTTCTAAGAACTGTGCAGGAAACAGGAAATTCTGCACAGGATTTTTTAAAACAATGCAGAAAAAAATGTATTTTTCACCAACCCCCAATGATTTGACTGTGAAAACTGTTCCAATGGCAGTTTTCAGCCCTTAACAATTTTTATAAGACCCCACTTTAAGAACCATGAATTTTTATAAGTTAAGTAAAGGATTTTGAACTGAATTCACCAAATTTTCCAAGACAAAGGAAAAATGGATAAGTAGCAAGCTAGTAATGGATGGTAATCGGGAAGGATACTCGAGTTATTGGGCTTAGCCCCTAAGCCCAAGTTTGACCCATAGAGGTTGACCATAGTTGACCAAAATGTTGACTTTGGTTGACCAAGTTTGACCAAGGTTATCACACCAAAGGTTACTTATTGTAACCAAATAAGATATTTTATAGGGGACACAACAACTAAGACTATGTACGCATGTTGGTTAGGTCACCAACATTTTACGGTTTTGACTAGAGAATCCTTACATATGTCCTTTATTATAGCAGGGGATAGTCTGCTATTGTATCCCGACGTGAATAGCAATATACTGGACATAGTAGACGAGGTAAGTACAAACCTCACCTACAGTATGAAAAATAGTAAGCTATTTTCAAATATATAACATGTTCCATATATGTCATGTTATGTCATGTGTGCTATGTTATGCCATGCTATGCCATGTTATGCTATGCCATGTTATGCTATGCCATGTCATGTAAAGCTATGTTATGACATATTAAGCTATGTTAAGTCATGATAAGTCATGATAAGGCATGATGTATCAAGTTATACCATGATTTATCGTTATGCCATGCTTATGTCTCATGTGCATCTTGATTAATAAGATCACAATTAAAGATTCTTAGCCATGAAATATACAAGACTAAGACTAAACCAAGTCAAGCAAGGTGTCGTACCAACCTCCCGTCAGGTGGAGGATACATGTTTCAAGTTCAAGTTTATGATTATCAACCTCTCGTTGATGCGTGAGGGTATAATGATAATCAACCTTCCGCCAGATCGTTAAGGGTTATGTTTATAATTCCCAGAATTGTTTAGGGCCTTGCAAATCCTAACTTTCTAGAGGCTACGCGCTTTTGGTACGTACACTATGGGCCCACATGTTAAGCAAGATAATGAGTTCAAGTTCGTAATTGATCATAAAAGATCCATAAATGAACATAAATGGTTCATGCATAAGTTGCACCATACTTGTTACGTTTTGTGAGATTATGTTTGTACTTGCTGGGCGAAAGCTCATTAGTATATTTCATACTGTAGGTAAAAAGCCTACAACTTAGTTGGTGAGCCATGTGGACGATGCGGCGGCGAGTGAAGGGCGGTGTGAGATACCACTACGCAAATCTTTACGCAAGTTCTTTTGAACAAAGATATATGTATATATATGTAATAGAATAAATTGTACATATGAAGTTTGACGACTCAAGTTAAATGTAAGACTGCTTATTATAAATAAGTAATATGTGTGTATGGAAAGCTTACTCATATTGACTAATCTACTTATAAAAAAAAAAAATTTACCTTGAAATTTTCAAGTAAGTTTAGTTTAAGTATACATGGTAACGGCCCTACATAGGTCGGGACGTTACAGTTTTTACCCCGAAATTTCAAGTAAGTTTAGTTTAAGTATGCATGGTAACGGCCCTACATAGGTCGGGGTGTTAAAATAAGGTTTTGTGAAGAAAAGAAATAATTAAATTAGACTAAGTTATATGGTAACCCAAGTAAGACATATAGTAATCGGAAAGGTTACTAAAAATTGTTTGGACCAAGTTATTTGAAAGGTTACTTATAGTAACCAAATGGGTTACTAATTTTTTTATGTTAGGCTTTGGATCCAAGGTTACTTATGGTAACCGAATGGGATACCACTGTAAGTAACCTAATAGAATATTAACGTAAATATGATTGGGCTTATACCCAAGGTTACTAATAGTAACCTAATAAGATACTAATTAAGTATAATTAGGCCGTGTAATCAAGGTTGCATTATGTAATCAAACGGGATAGTGTTTGATTGTTATTGGGTCATGTGCCCTAAGGATTATATTTAGTAACCGAATAAGATATCATTGTAGTATGTGGGGGACATATAACTAGGGTTATTAGTCAATGTTGGTTAGGATACCGGATTGAATGTAATAATTTATGATAAGATAGGATGATCCTTATCTTACGTCCTTTTTGAAAACAGGAAAGTAACATGTTGTTGCAACCTGTTGGAGCAACAAACCCAAGATCTAGCATAACCAGTAAGTACAACTCCGCCTACAGCATAGACAAATTGTTTTATTGCTTGCATGTTTTCAAAGTCCATGCATTTATGTATGTAATATATATGATTTATGATTTATATTGTGGCATCATGAAGCATGCTCACTAATGATAATTTACATGGTAAGAATCAGATTAAGTTTCAAGTAAGAGACTGTTTGCAAGAAAATGTTTTCAAGTATGATGTTAAGCAAGTTTCATCGTGTCGTACCGACCTTCACTAGGTCAGGTTTGGTCCATGATTTTGAGTTGGACTAGGTTGGCCATCCCAACCACTCCATGGCTGCGCGCCACGGTACGTACACTTATGTTATGTAAGGGCCCAAAAATATGCTAACTTAAGAAAGCATAATGAAGCATAATGGTTCATGCATTGTTCATTTCGAATTGTTTTTGCAGGTTAATAGTTGTACTTGCTGAGCGAAAGCTTCATACTTATGTTTATGCTGTAGGTAAGCAACCTATTGGCCATACTTGATGCAAGACGGTGGGGCATGGCAGGGCTAACTATGAAACTACGGGATGGAGACCGCTATGCATTTTGTGATAAAATATCTGTAATTATTATTTAGTATAATCTATTGTATGTTAAAATACGTTTAAAACTCAAATACTTAATTAAGTACGTACATATGGTTATAAGTAAGTATATGGTCGAGTTCGGATACAAGTTGTTTTAAAAAGAAAATTTTTTTCTTATTCCGCTAGTTAAGTAAGATAAGTAATTATGTAAGATAAGTACGGTAACGGCCTATGTAAGGCGGGTCGTTACACTTCCTTTCCGAGGATGTGGAGTAATTTGCACCAAGTTCTTTTCATCAAACTGAGTTTCCACTTCATCTAATTGGTAGCACGAATTAGACTCTAATAGATCATCCAATGCTTTAAAATGCTAAAAGTAATTGTATTTTCTTCCACACCCAAACTTAGCTCTCCCTTTGGTACATTGATTTCTGCATTCCCGGTAGCTAAGAATGGCCGCGCCAAGATGATGGGAATCTCACAATCCTCCTATATGTCTAATACCAAGAAATCTGCTGGAAGAATTAAATCACCAACCTTGACAAGCACGTCTTCCAATACACCCTTAGGATATCGGATGGATTAATCAACAAGTTGAAGCAAAAAAGTTGTGGGCTTGACTTCCCCCAATCCAAGCTTTCAAAATACAGAGAGTGGCATGAGGTTCATACTTGCACCTAGATCACATAAAACTCTATCACAACTATAAGTTCCAATAGTGCAAGGTATATGAAGACTCCCTGGATCTTTTAACTTGGGCATAAGCTTCTTGGGCAAGAAAGCACTACACTCCTCAATAAGTGTGACCGTCTCATGCTCCTTCAATTTCATGTTGTTAGAGAGCACCCACTTCATGAATTTTCCATAGCTAGGAATTTGGGCTAAAACTTTTGCAAAAGGGATGTTTAATATGCAACTTTTTAAAAACATCCAGAAACTTAGCAAACTGCTCATCTAGCTTTTTCTTCTGAAACCGTTGAGGATATGGAAATGGTGGGGTAAGAGTTGGAGGATTGTCAGGGAAGCTAATACAATTAGGCTTTGCAGCCTCCTTTGATGAATCAACCTCAATCTCCTTTTTTTTTCTCTCTCTCTCTAGTGCATCTTTCTCTTGATCTTGGTGTTGTGAGGATGGTTTGAAAGCTTGTACTTTTGGATGTTTAATTTCCTTCCCGCTCCCAAGAATGATGGTGTTGCCTTCTTTGTTGAGAATTGATGGAGGTAGCTAATTGCCCAATTTGCACCTCAAGATACTTCATTGTAGCGCCCATATTACTCATGTGCGTTTCAAGATTATCCAACCTAGCCTCATCCTTGTTAAATCTCGCCCTCATCTCCATAATAAAGGTGCTTAAGAGATCCTCTATTGATGTCTTCTTCAAACTAGCTTGACTTTCAAAACCAGGTGAAGGATGTAACACATTACTTGAATTACCATAAGAGAGATCCTCATGATTGTGAAGTCCCGGATGGTAATAACTAGGCAAATTGTTGCCTCGGTAGTTGTAATTCTAGTAGTTCACAAAATGCACCTATTCATTATCCCTTTGGCTCCAAAGTATTGCATAGAAGCATGGGCAACAATTCTACCTTTGGTTGGGCTCCTTGTGTAGTCAACGTAGCAATTTTACATGTAAGTGTAGAGATTTGAGCAAAGAGAGCGGTTATAGGATCTACCTCATGAATACCAGTGACCTTCTTAGCCAAAGAGCGCTCGTTGGGCCATTGGTAACTGTTGGTAGCCATATCCTCCAACATGGAATATGCTTCTTCAGTAGTCTTGGAACTCCAGCTACCTTCGACGATAGCGTCAACAATGGTCCTAGTTTGATCATTCAACCTGTTGTAGAAGATTTGGATTTGCATCCAATCTTGATAACCATGTTGAGGACAACAACGAATGAGTTCTTTGAATTTCTCCCAAGCCTCATATAATGGTTCAAAGTCCAACTGCTTGAATTGCTCGATTTAATTGGGCTGTTTTAGAAGGTGGGAAGAACTTTGCTAGAAACTTTTGAGCCATCTCCTCCCAAGTATTAATACTCCCCGTTGTAAGGATTGCAACAATCCTCTTGCCTTGTCCCTCAAAGAAAAAGGGAATAGGCATAGCCGAATCGTATTTGTAGAAACATTGTTCATCTTCACGCTGTCACAGATCCCAAGGAACATCACCAAGTGAACATTAGGATCATCAAGTGGAGATCCCGCAAATTGATTTTGTTGCACCATATTGTTTAATGCGGGCTTTAGCTCGAAATTATTGGCGTTTATTATAATACATGAAATTTTGATAAGGAATTATTATGAATTAATAAGTTAATTCATCAAAATTCCTTACAAAAATTAAAGTTTGGGTTATAATTTTAATCTAAAGTTATGAAATGAATTTTTATGATCTGACAATTATTAATTGTGCCACATGGTAATTAGTCTAGGTCACATATTATTATTTAAAAAGGTTTGAATACTAAAAAAGTGACCAATTGATGTAAGTGTAGATAAGTTGTCGAATCACCAAATACAGTATGTCAACAGTTTTAGCAGTATGGTAATTAGTAGTCTTCCTAGACAGGATTTTTCTACATAAAAAATGCAATATCAAGAATTTGACATCAACTTTTAAGTCAGATAAAAATTTAGACTGTCTAACTTTTTACAGATAAAATTTAAACATATTACCTTTTTCATATGGGAACTTAGTGGATAAGTGTTGATGTTAGATAAAATTTCTATTGAGTTACTTTTTCAGTATGGAAACTTGGTGGATAAGTCTTGACATCAGATAAGATTTCTACTAAGTTACTTTTTCAGTATGAGATTTAATGGATAAGTCTTGATGTCGGATAAAATTTCTACTGACCTACTTTTTCAGTATGAAAACTTGGTGGATAAGTCTTGACATTAGATAAGATTTTTACGCAATTACTTTTTCCGTAAAAAAGCCTTCTAGGATAAGTTTTCTATGCAGTAAAAATTAATACTACCTAAGTTTTAAGTTTTCTTAAGTTTCTTAAGAAAATTTTCCTTAGCCTTCACAAATTTTCCTTCACATTTTCCCACCTCATGAACACCATCCTTGCTTCTTGACAGCTTAAAGAAATCCTTCAAACACCTTCAAGAGGTTCTTCTAAAGGAGGTTCTAGTTCCATTCTCCAACGGAAACTCCGATCGTTGAGGTAGTTTTCCGACCGAAACTTTAGTTATCACTCCTTTAGCTTAAAATTTTATGGGTTAATATTTTAGTAGAAAGATTGTCGAAATTTCTAGAATTAGTAGTTTGACAATAGAGTTTATGATTGTTCATATGAATATGCATATGTTCATGTTATGGGTATTATATAATTTTTAGAAATCGAATTTAAATCAGAGATTTTGAACTTCAATCCGTACGTTAAGAGTTTTAAAATTTAAATAAGTTTCTATTAAATAGAAACTATTAAGAAAAATCTAGAAAAAAAAAAAATGGGACATGAACTATGGTGTGTGTATGTATGTGTGTGTGTATATATGAATTTCAAAACTTTCTGGTAGTGGAATTTTGGTGATTGGATATAAAAATTATTAAAAACTATCGAGTTTCGGATTTTTGAAACAACGAAGTATTTATGATCAAAATTAGACTTGTCCATAAACATTAAAAATTTAGATAACATGAGACAAACATTTTCCATGGAGAAAGTTTTATCAAATTCTCGACGATTTGAATGATACGATTTTTCAAAATTTATGCAAAACAGGGAAAATTTGGGGGGCCAAATCTGGCCACTGCAGCCCAGGGCCCAGTCCCTGGGCAGTGCAGCGCTGCCTGGGCTGCAGCAACAGCGCCGCAGAGCTGCCCAGCAGTGCCGGAGCACCTGGCCAAGGGGGGGAAAGAAGAAGAAGAAAAAGGGAAAAAAAGAATGGAAGTTATTTTTAAAAAAATATATTTATATGGAGTATTTTTTAAAAACCCAAGGACCAATTAAATATCAAGATAAAATGGTACTTAATTCATGAGTAAAACTCACTCATCAGTAATTTCCGAAAAATAATTTTAAAACCTTAAATTTGAGATATTTAATGCAGTTTAATTATTTTAAAACACAATTTAGCATACTAATAAATCTCATGTAACTTAATTAAGCACAATTAGTTCTAACGGGCGTTATAACTCTCTTTCATCCTCAAAATTTTAAACGCACACTAACTACTAAACAGATGTGGACACCGCTTTCGAATAGTGGACTCCAATTCCCAAGCATTGGGACTTGGAAAACACCAAGCATGTGCAATAGCTCCGGCAGCAAAACCAGATGATAGGTGACAACACCGATACGCTGCATGATCTGAAACGACTTCAACGTGGAGAAATCCCCAAAGGATGAAATCACACTCATCGTGCTCGAACGGGTTCACGCTGTTGATCAACGTAACTCCTCCAGCGGCTCTGAGCGGTTAGCAAATGATCTCAAATGACGAAGATCTTCCATCAGAGGATTGAATGTGGTGCTGAAGCTTAACTCAGTTCCTGAAGCTGCTTGACAACTCTTTCAATATCTGACATGGAAACACGTGCCAAGGTCTGACGGGAAAGACGATAGAACACCATAAAGTCGAAGGGTCAATGGTACAAACAGATCTGCAAAACTCTCCTGGAACACGTCTCTCGGAAAAAGGAATGAAGTGCGCGAACTCATCAAATGGTCAATGGCAATCCAGATGGTACCGTGCTTCTGCTCGGTCTTCGACTCGGAAACGCGTCAAACACGCGACGACAAAATCGATGACACCTCGGCGGAAGCTCTCCGTCACGAAACGATAGAAGGTCCGAGTCATGATTGGGTCCAGATCGATGCGGAACTCTATCTCTCGGATGTTAAGAAATAGGTGACTCGTCGGAAATCACGTCAGGAAACTCGTCCACCACCAAGACAGCTGCATCTGATCCACGCTCCGCTACAAACATGGTAGAACATCAAGCAAGGCTTCGTCGTCCATCTACACAAAGCTCCAACATCTGGTGTGCTACTAACAAATTAGAGTTTCCCAATAGGTTATCACTGTTCCCGACCATGGGGCCAATGTAACCTTCCCACGATAACAATCAATAGTAGCTCGGTACTTCGTGAGAAAGTCCATGCTGAGTATCACATCATACAAAGTCATGGTAAAACTTGCTAAATCAACCCTCAGTAGTTCACCCCGTACCTAACCCATAACTGAGTGTAGGAATAAAGGCGGATTGAGTTCCTCATACTCCAATCCCAAGGTACTCATAAATGACACATAAATGAGAGAATACATCACCTCAATATATATCGAACAAAACACGTGCTCGAATTCTAGAAATAGGGATCATAACATCGTTAACGGTGTTGTTGGCCTGAGCGCCAGAGCTACTTTTGTCATGTGTATACCTGTCCATGAGCTTTAGCATTTCCCTTGTCGTCATCGTCATTTTTGTTGTCGCACCAGCTCTGATTTCTGAATCTGGTTTGGCGGTCAGAACTATTGCAGAAAACTTGATGATCGGAAACACTGTACCAAGGGAGATGACATCTACGATGGAAAGGTGGCGGCGAGAAATAAGGGAATTGTGAATGACTCTATCCGGCATTCCTTCTTAGGTTCCAATGCTCCTATTACGGCCATTGGCTTCTATGCGGACAATTCCTCTAGATATGACCAGCTACTTGTAAGGATGTCAATGGACTTCTCGTAGAGTTGCTACTGCTACGAATCGTTGCGTCTCTAGCCTACACTTGGTTTGATTTGAATTCCTTTTGAAGTTGCATTGGGGTCCTTCATCACCACTAGAAGTTGTGATCATCAAACGACGGAACTCGCGAAAGTACTCCAACCTCCTATCCTCCGCAGGTTGCTCATTCTACATTCTGGTAGCCATTCCTTAGAAGACCTCATAAATTGCGTTCATCAAATCATTGTTCTGAGCAGGCTAAAGGTTCGTGGCACTATGACATAGTGACATTCTCTCGACAGAAAGAAAGAACTAGATTGCTTAGTGGTTTTCTGATGTATGTTTTGTATGTTGATCCTAAGGTTCAATAACCTGGTGCTTTGATACCAAATCTGTCGTGACCCAAAACTGGATATGGTGACATGGAAGGGTTTAATTAAAATAATAGAACGATTAAAGAGTAAAAAGATTAAAAATACATAATATCCCGAAATTCAACCACATTTTCTTTACATAAATTCCAATTTTGCGACTTTTGGTAAAATATTTCCAACTCTTTTGCCACGTTGAAATTTGACCTAGCGTATATGATTTTTTTAATTTGTTGAAAACCATCAAGTAGCTTTTCTTTCCCTTCAAAATAGTGAGCATCCTGAAATATAAAGTTTTTAGTCAAAAATAAGTTTTGAAATACAATCTCTGGTGTCATCATACAAACAAAACAAACGCAGGAAATAAAAATACACTACAACGGAATGCGGATTCCACGATGGAGCTTCCATGACCAATTTTTAAAAACAGTCATGGAAGGTACGTCAAAAACATGGCGTATAAACGAATTTTTGAAACTGGTTGTGGAAGCCGAAGTCATCGCTAAAAGTCTCCCTGAAATTTAGGCGTGAAAAATCACACATTTTTTCACAGAGTTATCTCCAAATTTTAATTAGTGACGACAAATGTCGTCGCTAAAAGTGCCAAAAAATTTAGGCGGGAAAATCAGCGCCTTTTTGTCAATGAGCCTTTTTACAAACAGTTTTAGTGATGACAAATGCATTCGCTAAAAGTGCCAAAAAAATTTAGGTGGGAAAAATCGTGACTTTTTTTCAATGAGCCTTTTTACAAAAACTTTTTAGTGACGACAAATGTCATCGCTAAAAGTGCCAAAAAATTTAGGCAGGAAAAATCGGGCCTTTTTTTGAATGAACGTTTTTAAAAAGTTTTTTATCATGACAATGTCGTCACTAAAAGTGACAAATTCTACTATTTAAATAAGCAGACTCTCTTTTCCCCTCAATCTCCTCTTCTTCCTTATTCTTCATTAATTATTCCCTGCTCCATTGTCCCACCATCCTCCCCTTGCGCCCCCGACCACACCCACAACTACCATCGGACCTTCAACATCCACCGCTAGTGGACCTTCAGCATCCACCACCTCCATCCTCGTCAACAACCATCACTCCATCATTTTCCTCCTCCTCCTCCTATTCTTCTTCTTCTTTTCGGCCTCCACCTCCACCGCCACCGTCACCGGCCTCCTCCATTGCTACCACCGCCACCACTGGCCTCCACTGTGACGACCACCTTACGTGACCGCTAATTCTTACCTAAACATACGTAAACTGTAATACCCAAAATTTTGAGAGTTCCGTAGGAACAATGATGACTTGAGAGTTCCTCCATTGATGACTTGAGAGTTCCGTAGGAACAATGAAAACCTAAGTCTGAATCATGATCAAAGTTGAATAATAGTATATGTTTGAGTTCTCGGTAAATTAGCCACGAGACTCCATAATAGGCCTTTTAAGGAAAAAGACATGACGAAATTTCATGAAATCATGTTGGTCAAAGTTTGACCAAAAAGTCAAAGTTTGACCGGAAAAAGTCAAAGGTTGACTAGAGTGGTCAAACAAAAGACGGTACTGTGATACGATAAGCAGTATGGGAAATATACTGCGAACACCGTCTTTACGGACGAGATAGTATAATTAAGATTTAAAACCACCATAAAAAAATCAAGCACCTAAAATAGGGTATTAAGGGCCAAATAGCTTTAAAAAAAAAAAATTTATACTGTCCATTTTGACACAGATAAATTTTAGACTGCAGTACAGTATAAAAATATTGTGTATAAGTGAACACAGTATTGGAAATATCTGTGTAGCTTAAAAATGGACTGGTTATTGAGGAAAAGAGCCAAACAAGGCCTAAGGTGAATGACATCACCTCACCATTTATTTATTACATCATAATTTATTTTTCAAGCTTGGAAAGAAATTTTTGCTTGTTCACCAAGCATATGGCCGGCCACCTCACCCTCCCATTGTGTAATTTTTAATTTTTTAGGGGTTTTTGTGCAATTTAGCAAAGTTTCTCCACCTCTATAAATAGGTGAGAGATTTAAATCATTTTATTCAAAATTCTAGCCAAATCCTTGCCATTTTTCTTCAAGAAATCCGAAGCCTTGGGGGAGGAGAGAGAGAAAGAAAACTAAAAAATTCTCAAAGGGGTTTTACTTAGGAGAATCAGATTTGAGCTAGAGCCAAGAAAAAGTTTGAAAAAATTTTGAGTCCACTTGGCAAAGTTGCCAAGTGTGCGGGAAAGAGAAAAAGGAAGAGAAAACAAAAAAAAAAATTTGAAGAGGGAGGTGCTAAGGTGTGGCCGAACTTGAGGTGAACCAAGCAAGAGACCAAGAAAATTTTGGTGCCCCTAGCTAGGGTAAGAACCGGTTGTGTTGACCTAGGAGGAAGGAGAAATTTTTGGTGCCCAAACCCTAGTCTTGAGCCAAGGTATTTTTCTTTAAGCCCTAAGCTTGCAATTTGAAATTTATTTGTATTTCAAGTTGAAAATGTAAGAGCATAAGCTCAAAGTTATTTTATTGCTTTAGGTTAGATTTGGTGGTGCTTGATTAGGTATTAAGGGTGGTTTGGTTTAATGGCTTTGATTGGTTATGTTTATGCTTGTTTGAATGTTAGGATGCATGCTAGATGGATGATGAATTGTATGTCCCCTGTTTTTATGTGCAAGCCGGTTCTAGAATTGCATGCTAGGTTGTTAGTTTTGATTATGGAATGGTATGTGAATGAATAGAATGATGAGACAACCTATAACCATGCAAACCTAGGCTAGGACAGTTCGGTTTTTGGTTTGCATGGGCGCGTTTGAGTTGCATGTTTGTTCATGTGGGACGTTAGAAAACGCTGCATGTGTGCTATCTAGGCTCCCGCGTGTTCGGTTGAGTTAGCTTACACGAAATAGGACGTAAAATGAATGTGAGAAAAAAACTGCCAGTTCGAATGTGAACTGCCCAGTTTTCTAAAAAGTGGAATTTGAGGCCTTTGAAGGCCGAATTGGGAAAAACGTAAACATAAAAGTTGTAGAGAACGATATTTCCTAGAGGGCAGCATGGATGGATTTTCAAAATAAGGCTCCAATGGCCTTTGTTTTCACAAAAACCCGAGCCTGATCCGTGCCCAGGATTTGTGCACGACCAGGTGAGTTCAAATGGCAATATGAACCTGTTAGAGTCCGAATTGAATTTTTCGTAAAACACGAAAGTTTTAGGATTTTTCGAGAACTAGAACTTTTGTGAAGAAAACTTTTTCAAAATCGAAATGGATCTTTAAACTGACACGGTTTTATAAAGACTATGCAGGGAACAGGAAATTCCTGCACAGGATTTTCTAAAAACAGTTCGGAAAAATTGTTTCTTTCCCCAAACCACTGTTTTGACTATGGAAACTGTTCCAATAGCAGTTTTCAGCTCTAAATGATTTTTATAAAGACCTATTTCAAGAATATGAATTTTATAAGTTAGATTTTAGATTTAAACTTACCAAATTTTTCAAGACAAAGAAAATGATTTTTTTTAAACCAAGTTTAGAAAAACAATAATAACATATGGTAACCGGGAAGGACACCTGAGTTACTGGGCCAAGCCCAAATCCCAAGTTTGACCCATAAAGGGTTGACCATAGTTGACCAAAAATGTTGACTTTGGTTGACTAAGTTTGACCACCTCAAGGGTACCCAATGTAACCCAATAAGTTATCATGTGTATAATTGGGGGACATATAACTAAGATTGTATATGAATGTTGGATAGGTCACCAACATTTTAAATATCCTTATCCTATGTTCTTTTTAATAGCAGGAAGTCTGCAGTTGCAACCTGAGTTGAAGCAACAAAACCCGGAACATAGCATATCAGGCAAGTATCAAACCTCACCCACAGTATGAAAATAGTAAATACTATTTTCAAATATGATATTTAAGCTATGCTATTTACACCATATTTTCAAGTGTACATGCTATGTTATATTATGATATGTGATGCAATGCGATGATATGCTAAGATATGCTATGACATGTTATGCCATGTTACAAGAATGTCATGTTGACAAAAATGCCATGTTTTAAAAATGTCATGGTTTCAAAAATGTCATGTTTTCAAGAATGCCATGTTATGGCAAGTGTTAGGTATGATATGACATAGTGACATCATGAGGCATGTTCACTAATGCTGAACCACATGGTAAGATAATCAAGTAAGGTATCGTACCAACCTCCCGTGATCGTGGAGGCTACATGTTTCAGTTGTGATATTTACCTTCCGTGATCGTGAAGGGTCAAGTGATAATTCTCAGAACTGTTAGGGCCTTGCAAACCTTAGCTTTGTCTGGAGGCTGCGCGCTTTTGGTACGTACACTATGGGCCCACATGTTAAGACAAGATAATAAGTTCAAGATTAAGTCCATAATGAAGCATAAGACATTTAAATCGATCATAAATGGATCATGCATAAATTACATGATGATTGGCATGTTTTTTAAGAGGTTTAAAATGTTTTGTGAGATTATGTTTGTACTTGCTGGGCGAAAGCTCATCAGTATATTTCATACTGTAGGTAAGATGCCTGCAGCTTTATTTGGTGAGCCATGGAGACGATGCAACAAGTGAAGGGCGGTGTGGGATACCACTACGCAGATTTTCCGCAACTCTTTAAATTACAAACTAGTACATGTATGACTAAGTTATGTGTACCATGTTATGTATGGAATGTTTCAAAGTCCGGTTTAAAAGGTTTTATGTTACCTTTTAATCGGCTTAGCAAGTAATGGGTAGGCATGGATGGAATGTTTCATGTATGGAATGTTTCAAAGTCCGGTTTAAAAGGTTTTATGTTACCTTTTAATCGGCTTAGCAAGTAATGGGTAGGCATGGAGAAGTTTACCCATATGGACAAGTTTAATTATGTTATGGAAAAACAAAATTTATTCTAAAATTCCTTGAAGTTCAAGTGAAAGAAACTAAGAAATAAGTTAAGTAAGAAAAGTAACGGCTCACATCTACGTAGTCGGCCCTACGTGGATTTTGGGGCGTCACATAAACTTACTCTTATTCTTGTAAAAATACCAAAAAAAATTTTAAGTCACTTTAAAACTCAAACTTAAAACTTTGCACTTATATATATAAATATATAAATATATATATATATATACACACTTATTAAAGTATTAAGTTTCAAACTCTTTAATAGATCTTACAATTCAAACTAAATACTAAATATTTGAACCATCGAATTATCATAACATAACGCAAACATATTTTACAAAACGCGTAATGGTGTCCATCCCAAAGTTTTCACAGCCTGTCGTGCCATTCTCTATAGTCTTGTATCATGCATTACGGTAGGCTGCTTACCTACAACATAAACATAAGTTATGAGCTTTTACCCAGCAAGTACAACTTCTTTTTTCCGCAAAACAATCTTAATATAGAATGCATGAATGAATTATGCTTTCTAAAGAAAATCAATTATGATTTCTTATGTTAGCATATTTTTTGGCCCCTTACATAACATAAGTGTATGTACCGTAGCGCGCAGCCATGGAGTGGTTGGGGCGGCCAATCCAATCCAACTCAAACCATGGACCAAATCCGTCCTCGTGGCAGGTCAGTATGACACGAGAAAACTTGCTTGCTTTAATACTTAAAAACTTATTCTTGTTTTGAACATACTTGAAAACTTGAATCATAACTGTTTCATACTTGAAATCTTAAATCTTTATTGTTTCATACTTAAAACTTGGTCTTGTTCTTGCCATGTGAATTATTATTAGTGAGCATGCTTTCATAATATCACAATAATAAAACATACGCATCACATAAATTAATGCATGAGCTTTGAAAAACATGCAAAGCGGTAAAAGCATTTTTGCCTATGTTGTAGGCGGGGTTGTACTTACAAGTTGTCTTATGCTCTTGGTTTATCGATCCAGCAGGGCACAACAACAGGTTATATTCCTGTTTCCAAATAGTAGGTAAGAATCATTCTACCTTATTACAAACAATAACATATTCATCGATAAGTCGGTCTCCAAACCGACTATCATCCGTCATAGAATTATTACTTATATTCATAAGTAACTTTGACTTATTTATTTTAGTCCCTTTATTCAAAACACCTTGTTTTCTTAGAAAATACTTTATTTACTTGGAAAATACCTTATCTTCATAAATCAAGTATTATCTTGATTTAATACTTGAGATTGCCTTTTGAAAATCATTATGAAATTTCAAATGGATTTAAACCTTTTAAAACTGTTTTTTCTTTAAGCCATAATTCCTTTTTAATAGGGGTTGTAAATTTGTAAAACCTTGAAAACTGCTTTTTAAAACTGTAATGATCCGACTACGTAGGGCTGTTATTGTGCTTAAATACCATGCTTACTTAACTTAAATACTTAACTTACTTAAACATACTCTTGTGTTTCGTAAAAATACGGAAATATTTTTTTTTCTTTTTCATTTTAAATTCAAATTTAAAACCTAAGTTATTCTCATACTTATTTATATGTACTCAATTGAGTATAGAGTTGTAAAACCATTTTAACACATTTGATAAAACCATACTAATTACCATTGTAATAAACTTTAAACATTGTCCCAGAACTAAATATTTTAAGTGCCGGTACCATTATATTATCATATCATAACATAAACATATTTTATAAAACACGTGGTGGTGTCCAACCCAAATTTCACAGTCTGCAATGCCATATCTCCACAGTCTTGCATCAAGCTTGTCCGGTAGGTTGCTTACCTATAGCATGAACGTAAGTTATGAGCTTATGCTCAGTAATACAACTTTCTATTTCGCAAAATAATTTCAGTAAAAGAATGTATGAATTGATAATACATGAACCAATTATGCTTTCTTATGAATCAATTGTTGATGCCGAAAACGCCTCCAGCAACAACACCCAATGCAGGGTTGCCCGGTCAGAACAGGCTAGTCACTCCGCCTTGGTCACCTGTAAAATGGAAGCACCTCGGAATGATGAGGACACCGGTGTGGTGTCTGCCGCGGGCACTCCGATGCTTAACCAGCAAGGAAACTGATGAGCATAGGGAGAGGCAGAGATTTGGCAAGGCAAAAGACCATACCTGGATTTGTGTGTTTTTTCTCTATTTATAGGCGTCCTCCCCGGGTTCGGGTGCTCGGGGCGACACCGGTCGGGTCGGCTACCTAGGGCACCCGGTGGGTGGCTAGGGTTTTAGACCTGCAAGGGCTATCGGCCCAATGGGCGTGCGCCACGTGGGGCCTGACTCAATGTAGGAGACAGAAAGGTGGTTATCACCGGCGCCTGCAGGGGCAGGTCCTATCAGAGTAGGTGGTGGCGGGTGGCGATGTGATGTTCTACAGAAGTAAGTGCAGCACCTGTAGTTGATGGGTGCGAGGACAGGGTTGGCGTCAGCTGTGAGGTGAGGTGGAATGTGAGCCCGGGTGACCTATGCAAGTCTGGGATCTGCCACTCGGATTGGGTGATCCGAGCACAATCTTGTCTGAGTACGCCGCCCGTTCTCGTGAGACTGTGGAGTGTGGTCGGCTAATATTTCTGGTCGGCCAACATCCGGCTACTGGACCCATACCCGAGAAGGTGGGAATGAATCGCAGAAGGTGGTCGGAAGTGGTACTTCGTGGTCGGAGTAGATTACGACATCAACATCAATTATGCTTTCTTAAGTAAACTTGGTTTTGGGCCCCTTATGTATCATGAATATGAGTGTACGTACCGTGGCGCGTAACCATGGAGTGGTTAAGGTGACTACCCTGTCCAACTCAAACTATGGATCAAACCAAAACCCACCCTCATGGTAGGTCGGCACGACATGAGAAACTTGCTTTATTACGTGAAGACTTGTTCTTGTTTCGATCATAATTGAAAACTTGAATCTTAACTGTTTCTCTTGAAAACTTGATCATGTTCTTATCGTGTGATTTATTATTACTGAGCATGCTTGCATGATACCACAATAACAAAACATAAGCATATGTACCTTATGTAAATCAATGCATGATTTTTGGAAAACATGCAATGCAATAAAATTTTGCTCATGCTGTAGGCGGAGTTGTACTTACAATTTGTCATATGCTCTTGATCTATTGTTCCAGCAAGGCACGACAACATGTTATGTTCTTGTTTTCAAAGAGGGCATAAGATAAGAATCATTCTATCTTACTACAAACCATAACATACTAGATCTGTATCGAATCCGATTACCATTGGTAATCATAGATTCAAACCCTAACATAATAAATTGGTATCCAATCTGATTACCATTGGTAATCATAGAATTGTTACTATATTCTTAAGTAACTTAGACTTAGTCTATTTTTCTTCCTTTTTCTTAAAAATATCTTGTTTACTTGAAAATATCTTAACTTTACAAATTAAGTATTTCTTAACATAAATACTTGAAATTTCATGAAATTGCCTTTTGTAAGACATAATATGTACTAAAATTCACTTATAAAATTCAAATGGATTTAAACCTTTCTGAAACTATTTTCATAAATAGTCTCTTTTCAAGAGGTCATAAAATAAAACCTTAAAAACAGATTTCAAAACACCCTTTTAATTTGCTTAAATGTATATGTGCATGAAATTTCCTATACCATGCACAGTTTTGAAAATCCAGTTTTATCTTTAAATCGGTTTAGAATTTGGAAAAGTTTTCTTCACGGAAGTTGTAGATCTCATTGAAACCTACAACTTTTGTTTCTTATCCAAAACTTAATTCTACCTTAACTTACCCATTTTTCCTTTTGAAAGTTACTGGCAGTGTACAGTACATGGACCCCAGTTTTGAAAACTCATAAAAACATAAGCCTTTGGAGCACTTTTTTCAAAATCTATCCAAATTATTCCCTATGATTTTCTGTGTTCTACAACTTTGTAGTAATAGCTTTTTCCAAATCCGGTCTCTAAGGGGCACAAAATTGGTTTCCAGAAAACTGTCCCAATTATTTTCAAAAACCGACAGTTTGTATTTTGTGGATTCTTAGCTTAAAAATCCGAATGCACTACCTCAAACGGTCAAAGCCGTGAGCCTACGTCAACATGCAGCGCATTGGTTTCGTTCTTAAACTTCAACCATTCACTTATCTCATGTTCTTGAAAAACACAATATTGATAACTTACTTGTTTACCAACTTGTGTCTTTAGGTGAATTTCTTAACCAACATACTCATAATATTCACATCATCATCATCATCATCATTCATAAAATCTCCATACTTCAACATGTGAGAGCATAATCACAAACACATAGTGAGCACACATAACATGTGAGAGCACAATCACAAACACATGGTGAGCACACATAACCTTAACACTCATCTTAGAGCATAAAATCAAACACATGCTTAGAGCTAGCAACCAAGATAACCTAAGCATAGATCTAGCATAAACCAACCATAAAAGACCATCATATTGGAAAATAAGAAACATGAACTTATGCTCTTACATCCCATGACTTGAAATACATTTAAATCTCATAAACCAAAACTTAATGAAAATCTTCGTTAGAGGATCAAGATTATACCTCTAGAGCTTGGAAAGATTGCTTATAACCTTGGATTAGAGGAAACTTGCTCTACCCCTTCACAACACAATCGGCGATCACCTCTCTCTCTCTCTCTCTCTCTCTCTCTCTTCCTAAGGCTAGAGAGGAATAGTTGAGAAAGAACTGAAAGTTTGAGAAGCCAACTAAAGAGTGCAAGTTTCTACTACCCACCCCTATTTATAGGTCGAAAATTCATAATTTTCAACAATTATTTTTTTAAAAAAATTCTCCTTGAATTGCATATTGGTCCTTAAAGAAAAATTTTGCCTTTCAAGTCCCCCTTAATTGCCAGCCATGTGGAGTGTTGGAGCCAAAATCCTTTCATACTTATCTACAATTACTTGAACTCCAAGTAGTGAGCATAATCACAAACACATGTGAGAGCATAATCACAAACACATAGTGAGCACACATAACATGTGAGAGCACAATCACAAACACATGGTGAGCACACATAACCTTAACACTCATCTTAGAGCATAAAATCAAACGCATGCTTAGAGATAGCAACCAATATAACCTAAGCATAGATCTAGCATAAACCAACCATAAAAGGCCATCATAAAGGAAAATAAGAAACATGAACTTATGCTCTCACATCCCATAACTTGAAATACATTTAAATCTCATAAACCAAAACTTAATGAAAATCTTAGTTAGAGGATCAATATTATACCTCTAGAGCTTGGAAAGATTGTTTATAGACCTTGAATGAGAGGAAACTTGCTCTACCCTTCACACACTTCACAACACAATCGGCCATCAGCTCTCTCTCTCCTCTCTCTCTCTCTTTCTCTCTTTTTCCTAAGGCTAGAGAGGAATAGTTGAGAAAGAACTAGAAGTTTGAGAAGCCAACTAAAAAGTGCAAGTTTCTACTACCCACCCCTATTAATAGGTTGAAAATTCATAATTTTCAACAATTATTTAAAAAAAATTCTCCTTGAATTGCATATTGGTCCTTAAAGACAAAATTTTTGCCTTTCAAGTCCCCCTTAATTGCCAGCCATGTGGAGTGTTGGAGCCAAAATATCCTTTCATACTTATCTACAATTACTTGAACTCCAAGTGGGGCCATGTTTGGCATTCCTCCTAATACACAATCTATTTTCTTAATAATCCAGATAGTACCAATATTGTTTTAACTATCAACAGTATAGTATTGCTGGACTGCAGTCCAGAATTTATCTGCACTTAACTAGACCGCGCATAGGTTTTTCTTAGGACTTGAAACTGCTTAGTCCTCCTTGCTCCAAATATTATTCCTGATTAATCTAGAGTGATCCCAATCCTTATTCTCAATTCTACATCCATAATGACGGTTGGCCATAGTATAATTTCAATACTGCTTATTATGTGGCATACCGTCTTAATCATGTCATAAATTATCCTGGTCATTCATTGACCAAAACAAAATCATAAATCATTGTTCTATCTTTTTCATCATAAGGCCTTATCCTTGACTTAATAAACTATCATTGAGTCTCATAATACTTATAAGAACTCAAACATACTCTGATAATCAAATCAGATCATGAGCTTCATATTGACATCTATAGTATAGACTTAGATTTTCTATATCTAACGAAATTACAAGTCCGTTAAAATTTGGGTTGTTACAAAAACAACCTTTTAATTTGGTTGAAAGTACGTGTGCATGAATTTCATGTACCATGCACAGTTTTAAAAATCCAGTTTTATCTTTAAATTGACTTAGAATTTGGAAAAGTTTTGTTCACGGAAGTTGTAGATTTCGTTGAAACCTAAAAATTTCATTTACTTGTCCAAAACTTAAATCTTTCTTTAACTTGCCCATTTTTCCTTTTGAAAGATACTGACTATGTATAGTGTCTGACTGACCAGTTTTGAAAATTAATAAAAACAGAGGCCTTTAGAGCCTTTTTTTCAAAAACTGTCCAAGTTGACCCCTAGGATTTTCGGTGTTCTACAACTTCGCAGTTATAAATTTTTTCAAATTCGGCTGTAAGGCCCAATCCCATTAGTTATGATCATTTAGTTGGACTAAGGTAGTATCTTGGTATATACCCAGTAATCCTCTTGTGTATTTTATCTTAACCCATTTAAAAACTTGTAATTCAACTTTATAAAGTTAGGGACTGTCACATTATTTGATCATACACTTAATACCAACTCATTTCATAACTAAATATGTCCATATGTTATGACCTACCCTTATGTCACATGTTAATGTTTAATCGTTTTGTTGGTGTAGGATTTTCACTTGTAAGATTTATTTAAATTTGAGTATAATCCCGTTTTGGACACTTGATAACTCGTTGGAAATCTTGAAGTATCTAGTTTCTGTCTTTATAATTTGTTTTCCAAGATCTCAAGCATTTCAAACATTAATGTGGGCATTTTCCTAAGTGTCTTATGGTGAAATCTCAGTTTACTAGATTATAATACAATATTATGTGATTTATTAAAATTTATGTACATATCTGTTTTAAACGCATGATATCTCATTTCGAAGCTTGAGATGTTTACTTTATAGCCATAAAGTTCTTTCCTTTAGTGTTTAAGTGTTTCATACCGTAAACTTAGGTTTTGTTACTGTTGTTACAATTCATTTACAAGCTCAAATAAGACAAGAGATATGTCATTGAAAAGCTTATGCTGTCTAGTTCATAAACTAAGAATAGTTTTGTAAAATATTATGGTTTATTGACCCAAAATATACAAAACCCGTGGCTAGTACAGGGATCCAGCAATGAATTTCGGTTCGTAGTCCAAACTTGTAAAATTCACCAAAAACTACACATTTATCCGTTTCAGGCGCATGAAACTTTGTGGAAAGCTTAAAGAATTTAGTTTTCAGACATATAACTTATAATCCAAATTTTTGAGACTAAAGGGTTCGGAGTACATAAAACCCGTGACTAGACTGTACCCTAGAGGTTCATTTTCTTCTAGTTTTGTGTCACAACTTCAAATGCTCATAACTTTAGAGATACAAAAGAAAACCAAGTGATTCCAAAGCCTAAAATGAAGTTTATCCTCTGTAGAATCTTATCATATAATTTATTTTTCATACCAAAGTTTCTAATGCATGCCATATTACCACAATAACTAAAAGCTCTAACAAAGTTCGTAGATCTTACCAAAATGCTCCATATATCCTTTAAGATCTTGAACCTCCAAAGTTTTTCTCAAAACCTTTTCCTAGTTAAGAAGAAGTCTAACATTAAGATTCCAACTAAACATCATGCTTTAGTTCTCCAAAAATGACTTAATCACATAGAATACCACTAGGTTACCTCTAGTAAAACATCCTCTAACTCCGCACTTCTTCGAACTTGGTAACAGGGTTGCTTGGAGCTTGAAAATGGAGGGAGGAGGGTGCTAGAGGGGTATTTAGAAGCTGTATTTTGAGTGGTGCATAATATGAAAATTTAATACTTTTAGGTTTAAGTGGTGTGTGTATTTAGAAGAGAGGTATAAAGAGTTAAGAGGATGTGTGAGTAGATTCATCCAAAAACTTGTAGGAAAAAAGGTTGAAAAAAAAAAGGTAAGAGAGACTTGCGAAATTAGACCTAAAAAATAATTGATCACTGGTAAAAATAATTGACTTAAATACTGTTTGAATATATACGCATATAGGAATATGTGTGTTCTCTAGCAACACAAATCGTGGCTTGCATGATGGTTTAAAACCGTCATGGAATATTGCATATTTTCTACTAGTGAAATGCATATTTTCTACTAGTGAAGCTAAATTTGGTAAAATTTCTAAGAAATATGAAATTCCCTTTACAATATCATCATCAAACTTTATGTGTCTAAATACATCACCATCATACTGATTGTATATGTCATGTTATATGGCTCATGGCTGTTATCTATATATACAATTATACATATACGACCATTTAGCTAGCCTGTATGAATGGTCTTTTACTTCTAAAGAGATCGAACTTCTAAACTAATTTAGCTTGATTAACGCTCACACAATCACGCGGCATGCATATATAGGATAAGGATTAATCATATAATATACATGTATATATAGCGACACTAGATGAGTCTTTGTTTTGGACACTTATATTTTCTTACTATACATATATGTATGTATTCACACATAAAAAAAAAATTATTGTCGAAATAGACCTATTTATTTTTAATAAAACCATTTAAGTTTAAATTTATTTATTAAAAAAAAACAACTCAAATAAAATGACAAAAACAGGACAATATTCTAGTAGACTTTAATTCAGTAATTACACTTATTAAAATATATTCTTGCTACTCTAAAATCTAAAACCAAACCCTAAATTCCCTAATTTTTGCACATAGAATATTTTTACTTTTAAAGATTATTTCAGGAAAAAAAAAATATTAGCAATAAGTTTCAAATAACTATTTTCTTCCTTTTCTTTATTAATTAATATATAACAAAATATCATGTTTTCTATATATATCTTATTTCTTTACGATGTTATATATATATATATATATATATATATATAGTGAAATTAACAAAATATGAAAAATAGGTGTGAAAGAATATTTAAAGTGGCGGAGAAGTAATGTCTGATTTTTGGGTATTTTGGAATTAATAGTGATGTGTAATAAGTAAATTTAACATTTTGAAGTTTTAGTGATGTGTGTATTTAGAAGAGAGGTGTAAAAAGTTAAGCGATGTGTCAAGAGAACTACCCAAAAGCAATAGCAAAAAAAGTTTTTTTTTTTTAAAAAAAAGAGGAAAAAAAAAAAACAAAAAAGTAAGAGAGGCTTGCAAAATTGGACCTCATAGTACTCTCTTTGAATATATGATTTGTAAAATTTATCAACGCCCCAAAAACGATGATTTTGTTTATGGAACAAAGAGAGAAAAATTAGGGACCGACATCTAAGAAAAAAATATATATATATATATATCACGTTCAAATTAGGTTTTCAGCCACGAGCAAACCCATCCCACACCAAATTCACCACCTAACATCATATTAAATCACAAAAGAAATAGAAAAGGATAAATGTCTCAAAAACCAACTCTAAAGAGCATGGACAGAGAAAAATGGGACGGAAAAAAAGTTTAACCACCAACATCATGCCAAGCAAACAGGAAGCTCTAAGCTTGGAAAAGCCACCAAAAAAATGATGATCAAACAATGATAGGAAGCTCATTGGAAGATGCAATATTATAATATATATATATATATTTGTATATAAAAACATCTATATATTTTAAACAGACATCTATATATTTTAAATAGATTTAATTGTTCTAACATTACACTTGTTAATTTCTTCATTCCATGTGCCAAGGTATCAACTCAAAGAAAGGAATCCTTGTGTTAGCTTTCACGAATTGACGTTAATATTGTACTGCTTCCAAATGTTAATACTTCTTTTTCTTTTTTCCCAGTCAAGTTACACCTTGTTTTTTTTTTTTTTTTTTTTTTTTTGAGATTTTTTTTTTGTTTGTATTCCTTTTGTCCTTGGGATGGGTCCATATTTTTAGTTTTTCGTTTAAATTTCCTTTCTTTTAAGAAAATAGAGTTGGTGGTTTAATAAGAGATGAGTTATCTAGATGGTTTAAATTTAGTTGGGATGTTCTAGTCAATTTTGATATCAGTTATCCTCAGATTACCATTTATTTGTCTAAAAAATAAAAAGAATGAAAGAGGAGAAAAATTACAATTATGCTGGTACGTACTTCAAAATTATTGCTTTACTAAAGAATATTGAATACAAGAAACATTTTTTCCTTTAAAAATAATAAAATAAAAATAAAAACCGGATTAAGCTGGTAAGAGAGGCTGACAAAACTATACATATTGTAAAACTAAAAACAGAATAATGAAGGGATTATTGAAACTTAACTATGCTAGCATTTGATTTTGAAGTATGTTTCATTTAGCTTATAACACATCTGAATTAGGTTAACAAACTCATCCCGCGCGGCCAAGCTTCTGCACTTACGATATTAAATTATATAGAAAGAAAAACAAAAGGATATTTGTCTCAATTACAACTCCAAATTAAAGAGCAAGAACAAAGCAAAATTGTACGAAAGAAGAAGTCTAAAACACCAACTACATGCTTCGTAGATAGGAATCTCTAAACTTGGAAAGGCCTAAAAAAAAAAACAAAACAAAAACAAAAAACAAAAAAACAAAAAAGGATGATTATACTGCCTTCATTTGGTCATAATATAGTGTACTTCAACTAAAGTAATCTTGTGTATCACAAGAAATTATTGCAAATGCACCCTTTCAAAGTATAAGAGTATTTTGCTTCTTTCATCCCATAATGATCTAGTCCTTAAATTTTCAAAGTAGTAGTAGCAATAAACTCTAATTGTTGGAGTTTTTTTTTTTTTAATATAGAATAATTGTAGGTTTTCTTCGTGCGTCTCTTACTTGTGTTTTAACCACATAATTAAATTCTTGAGAAATTTTGGCAGGAATTCCCTAAATTTTAACCTCCATTTATAGTTGAAGCATTGTTGCAGTTTCAGAAATTCGGGGACTGATAAATTGCAAAGAAACAAATTTATAGGAATGAAAATGCCAAAGCACAATAAATTTCTAGTGCACATGTGCTAAAAATCCAAAAGATCAAAACATTGCAAGCGCACCTTGAGTCAAGTGTGTCAAGGGGAAATTTGGGAAAAAAATAAAGTTACACTATGAGAAGAAAATAACATTTAAATATGTTGAATTGTCAAATCTGCGCATAAATTTACTATGATATTATGTATCTAATAATTTTTCGCTAAAGTAGAAATTTTATGGGCCATTCGTTCAAATTTAAGAGAAAATTAAGTAGAAAGTCATGTTTTGAATACCTCCTTATAATTTTGCTCACTAATATTAAAGTTGATAATTTTAGTGTTATGAAATGATAAAAATTATCAACTTTAATATTATGGCGGGTATAAATGTAAGGAGGTGTCAAATTTATGACAGTCTTGAATATAACCCAAATTATAACGATCATGTTTTATTAGTGCTAGAGAATGATGTTGATATATTGAAAGTGCTCTAACAAAACACATAAATGAGTCTAGCTAATTGAAGATGTAAAGCATGTTAAAGTGCTAGTAAAAATAAATAAATAAATAAAAATTTAAGAAATAAAGCATGCTATAGTGCAAAGAAAATCATTAAGAATCTCTTCTGATGTAAGAGACACAATCACATATACATACATATATATATGTTTATATATTAGGCATGTAAATGAGAGTTCTTCTTACATGCTATTCAAAATTTTGGTTAAGTTACTAAAAAAATAATAATAATAATTTGGTTAAGTTCTTTTTCTCCTTTTGTGTTTTTTTCTAATACTTTTTATTTTGTTTTATTATCCTTACATTTTAAATATGCTTCAATGAAATTTCGTTTTTCTTTTAATTTGTCCATATTGAAATAATTTTCTCTAATATATCCGCAAACAAAATTTTTTTTTTTATAGTGTTTTTCAATATTATCCCTTAATAAATAATTTATTATCTAATTCCCATTATGAATCTCTCTTTTTTCTAAATTGTGTTCTCCTTTGCTATTTTTTTTTTCCAATATTAGATTTGAAAAAAAAAACTAAAACTTTTAAGAAAAAATTTACATACCCGTATAAAAAAATTTAACAAATTGAGTAAATAGGTACATAGCACGGTTCCAACTAATAATTAATAAAAACGAGTCAGAGTAGCTTTGAAGTTTCTTGACAAGATAGCATATCAGGTGTCACATTTTTTAAGAAGATAATCAACAGTTAAACTTTCTAGTAGTCAACGTTAAAAATGTTGCTAGGTGGTTTAATGACCCGGGTTTTTGTTTTGTAGTGCTTCATCTAGATATGGTGGGTCTTCCTAAAAGCAAATTCTATAGTTAGTTGACCTCTTGTTTGATAAATATGTAATCTCTTTTTTCTTCTAGTTTTTTACTATTAAATTTCCTAGAGTGTTTTTAACTAAGGTATATTTGAAATCTTGCTTTCAAGATATTGGTCTCTGGCTAACGGCTTTGTTTTTTATTTTCGGCTTAATTGCCTTAATAGGCCTATTTTTTATTTTCTCTCTCTTCTTTTAAGACTCTATTGTCAATTTTTGGAGAAATCATCTGAATTATAAATTTATAGATTATTGTATTAATGTAATATAAAATTTTAAAATTAGATCAATATAATATAAAATTAAACTAAAATTTATTAAAATTTGTGTCATGTTGATCAGGAATAAAAAATTTGTGTCATGTTGGTCAATAGATTAAAAAAAGGTGATTATTTAGATAATTTTCTCTAATTTTTTTTATACTAATAATATCTTGTGGATCATCAAATGATGATGATATTAATAAAGGGTGTTAACCTAATCAAGATATTTTAGTACTCCATCACTTATGAAAAAAAAATAATAATTAAAAAAACTTTGCTCGGGCACTACTCTTAATTTCGTGATTTCGTGTGCCAATGTATTAAGTTACGGAATCCTTGCTCACTACATGTATAAATATATATATATATATATAATATATATATAGCAAGTACAAACCACACGGCAACACACTACAAGTGCTTTCACTGGAGACGACGACATAGCTACAAGTAGCATAAAGACAAATACGGCAGCTTCACAACAAGCTGAACTTATACTAATTAGACGAAGATACTGTAACGCCCCGACAATCCACGTAGGGCCGACTACGTAGACGTAGGCCGTCACCATACTTGCTTAACTTACTTGTTAGTTTCTAATACTTGAACTTGAAAAAATTTCAGAATAAATTTTTTTTTTTTTTTTTTGAAAACATCATACACTAGTCCATATAAGTAAACTTGTCGTGTATACATACTGAAATGAAAAGGCATACATAATCCTTACAATTCACTCAAGTCTTTGAACCCTCATATTTTCTGTATAACATAATTTATTTTGAAATAAATATATACACATATCAACTCAAAAGAGCTTGCGGAAAACTTGCGTAGTGGTATCCCACACCGCCTTCACTTGCTGCATCGTCTCCATGGCCCACCAAGTAAAGCTGCAGGCATCTTACATACAGTATGAAATATACTGATGAGCTTTCGCCCAGCAAGTACAAACATAATCTCACAAAAACAAACAAATATCATGCATTCATCATGAACCAATTATGATCAATTATGAATATTTTATGATCAATTATAGACTTGAACTTATTATCTGCTTAACATGTGGGCCCCTTGTGTACGTACCAAATGCGCGCATTCCAGAAAGTTAAGGTTTGCAAGGTCCCTAACAATTATGGGAATTATAAACATAACCCTTCACGATCTGGCAGAAGGTTGATTATACCTTCACGCATCAACGAGAGGTTGATAATCTTAAACTTGAACTTGAAACATGTATCCTCCACGATCTGGCGGGAGGTTGGTACGACACCTTACTTGTCTTGGTTTAGTCTTAGTCTTGTTACATTTTCAAGACTAAGAATCTTTATGTGTGATCTTATTAGTCATGATGCACATGAGACATAGACATAGCATGACTTAAAAATGAATAGTATAAAATAACTTGTGGCATGTTTATTTATTAAAACATGGCATTACCGTAAATCATGGCATAACATGGCTTGACATGGCTTAACATAGCATATCATGGCATAACATGGCTTAACATGGCGTAACATATAAATCGTAGCATACATGAAAATGTGTTATACTTGAAAATATTTACTATTTTCCATACTTTAGGGGAGGTTTGTACTTACCTGATGTCCTACGCTCTTGACCTAATGTTCCAACAAAGCGCATCAATAGGTTCTATTCCTGTTTCAAACAGGACGTAAGGTAATGATCATCTTATCTTACCGTAATTCATAATCATTAAATGTTAATCCTAACCAACATCTATGAGTAACCCTAGTTATATGTCCCCCACATATCACAATGATACCTGTTTCGATTACTAAATGTAACCCTAAGGTTCTTGGCCTAATCAAACAATATCTTGTTTGATTACTTAACGAAACCTCGGGTTCAAGGCCAAAACATACGTGAATAGTAGTTAGTATCTTATTAGGTTACTATTTGAAACCCTGGGTATAAGCCCAATCATATTTGAATGATACCCTATTGAGTTATTAGGACCCAATTACTTTCAAAGTATTACCTCATTGGGTTACTATCGGTAACCATAGGGTAAGACCCAAGTATTTATTTTCTTATAAAACCCGTATTTTTATAAAACCATAAAGTTTAGGCAAAAACTGTTAAAAACTGTCAAACTCTGAAAGCAATCCTCTAAAACAGTTTCTTAATTTAAGTATCAGTGCATGTACAGGGATTTCCTGTTTTTGCACTGTTTTCTGAAAATCCTGTGCAGGAATTTCTCGTTTCCTGCACAGTTTTGGAAATCAGGTTTTACTTTAAAATCTGTTTGGAATTAGAAAAAGTTTTCTCATAAAAGTTGTAGATCTCGAAAGACCCTGCAACTTTCGTGTTTTACTTAAAACATAATTCTGCTTTTAACTTGTTCATATCTCTGGTTGAAACCGGCTGGCCGTGCACAGGGTCTGGCAGACCAGGGCTCGGGTTTTCACAAAAACAGAGGCCTTTAGAGCCTTATTTTTAAAAACTGTCCATGTTGTCCCCTAGGATTTTCTATTTCCTACAACTTTGTTGTTTTAACTTTTCTCAAATTCGGCCTCTAAGGGCCTCAAAATAACCTTTTCAGAAAACTGTCCAGTTTTACCCGAAAACTGGCAGTTTTGCATGTGTCCGATTTTGCGTAAAATTTACGTGCACACTACCTCAAACGGTTGTAACCGTGAGCCTACGTCAAGCATGCAGCATATTACTAACGTTATCACGATCATACATTCATTCTTAATCATTCTATCATCCAATCATACATGCAAACCCATTTGGTGATTTTCACCAAACTAGGGTTTTTAGGGTTTTCTTGAGCCCTAAAATCATCATACAAGCATCTTTTTCATTCAACATCATCTTGAAGTAAGTGGGGACATATAACAAACACCTAATGGTCACACACATAAACCACAAAATTTCCGGATCATACAATCAAAAGCATGCACAAAATCATAAATCAAGATCACAAAAACCTAAATCAAGCACATACTAGTAAAACTAACTAGAGCATGAACATAATTGGTGAGCTTATGCTCTTACATCCAAGCCTAAAACTTTGCTCAAAACTCAATAAAAAGCTTAGGGATATGAGAGAATTGCCCCTAGATCTTGGAGGTAAATTCTCAAGCTCGGATCCGAAATTTTTCTCTTGCTTTTCTTTCTTCAAAATCCGACCACTCTCTTTTTTTTCTTTCTCTTCTTTGGCTCGGTTTCTAGGGAGGGAGAGAGTTGGAATTTGGGCAGAGTTTTGGGTTCAACTAAGTGCTCAAAAAATGTGAACCAACTTCACCTATTTATAGGTGAAGAATAATTTCTAAAATTGCATATTAGGGTTTATGAGCAAAATTTGCTCATTACCCCCTCCTATGTGGCCGGCCATAAGGAAGCCTTGGTGGGCAAGTTACTTGCTCACCAAGTACTTGCTTACATCACCTTGGTGACATCACCTTGCTTACATCACCTTAGTGACATCACCATGCTTACATCATCATGCTACATCATCAAGCTTACATCACCATTTTCTTAAAATTGCACTGTGGCCCCTAAAGACATAATATTTGCACTTTAGTCCTTGTAGGTGGCTGGCTAGGGTAGAGCCACTTGGCTTCTAGTTCATGCATAATTAGTCCATTTGATTCCAAAAATCCATTAATATAATTATGCAGTCCATTTCCTAACTAACTCAGATCATATCAATATTTTTTCAATAAAACAGTACTGTCATACTGAACTATGGTCCAGAATTCATCTGCACTTAAATGGGCTACGTATGGATTTTTCTTAAGACTCATAACTGCTAAGTCCTCATTGCTCCAATTATTAATCCTGATTATTCTAGAGCAATCCCATACTTTATTCTTACTTCTTCATCCGTAATGACGGTTTTTCATAGTATAATTTCCATAATGTTGATTACCCTGCAGTACCGCCTCAGTCAAACCTAAAGTCAACCTGGTCAAATTTGACCGAAATAAAATCTAAATTCCATTCTGCCTTTTTTCTCAAAAGGCGTCGTGCTTAACTAAGCAAACTATTATTGAATCTCGTAACTAATTAAACGAGAACTCAACATATATACTGATATTCAACTCTGATCATAAGCTTCATATCTACAAACATGATTCAGACTTAGATTCTCTTTGTATCTAAGGAAATCACAAGTCATCAAAATTTCGGGTTATTACAGATACAACCCTTACTAGAATTTATCTCTCTAGAAATTCTCCCTAAAAGTTCTCTCTAGTTTAGTTCCAAAATTTCTTAAAGTTTTCTTAAGAAAATTTTCTCTGCTTTCTTGCATTTTCCTTCCCATTTTCTCACCACCCAAACACTTTTTAGCTTTCTAGAGTTTTAAAAATTTTAGATCCAATTTTTTTTCCAAAGTGAGAATGTATGATTTTATAAAAATTTCTATTATTATATTATTATAAAATTTTCATATTATATTATATATAATAAAGTTCATGCTACGTAATACCCTTTGAAAAATTATTTTCCTAAGATATGGTGAGTATGTGATAAAAGTTTTTATGATAAGTTAAAAAAGAATTATTATGAATTTTCAAGTATACTAGTATACGTAAATGTAGTAATTATAAGTAAATACTTAGTTTAAGCAATAATGTAATGATCTATCTAGACGGATCGTTACAAAGTTAATATCAGAGCGGTATCTTGCACTCTACTCTTCGCTTCACTTCACATCGATTCTATAATTAATTGCCCAAGTAAGCTGATTTATTTGAAATAGTTATAGATTAATTAACATATATAGTACGACGTTAGTATCTTATTCATGACCACGTCAAAACCGGAGATGGCATTGCTTTTGAGGGCTTGGTGCCAGCTCTCTACAGCAACAAATGGGAATCTTTCGTACTACTGCAATGGATCAACTCGATAGAGACGATCTTTTTCGCCTGCGATGTACCCGGTCACATAAAGATCACATTAGCATCAAGAAAACTGATCAATGATGCTTACGTACGGTGGATGGACACAGCTGACAACCCTGACTATGCTGCCAAAAGGGGTGACAGTAATCATGACAATGACTTCAACAAAGTTCCAATGGATAAGGACTACTCGGAAGAAGATGCGGACTAGCCCACCCGTATACAAGTAGATAAACCTTAATGACCATAAGATTATGGTGCTATATAGTTTTCATTAATCATTTAAACGAGAAGTTAAACTCTCCATGATTTCTTCATAGAACAATGCCTCCTCTCCTAGACATAAGACCCTTCTTACGCAACACTTTGATTTATCATAACCGTTAGAAGCCTTATGAGCTTTTTATAGTATTGGTAGCAATTTCTATAAAGACTAATGTCTTTATGATATTATGAAATTGTACAATACAGTACAACTTTAACAACAACGTGTTTGTCTACTAATGGTAGGACCTCGGCAAAAGGGCAAAGATGACGAGAACATATCAAAACACCAAGGATCTAGATGAGGTGATGGAAACAACACAATCGGTTGAAATGAATGCTGTTATAGCATATATGCAAATATGTTTGAGGGCCCAAAAGCAAGAATTGCAGGCTTTACGTCAACATCTTGATGTACAAGTTCAGACGAATGATAAGCCCCTAACTGGGACTCAGAAAGAACACCAGCTGGATGTGACAGCACCTCAACTTTCATCCGACAGAAGAATCTGTACGAGCGCTTTAGCCAAATGCAACCAAAGTAGTTCCCAGGTTGTTCTGATTCCTTGACTGCAAAAGAATGGTTGTGCTCAATCAAAATTATTCTAAATCGTTTGAACTTGGATGACCAGGATAACGACCTTAACAATGATGCAAATTGCTGGTGGGAATCATAGAAGAAAAGAAGGAATGTTCTGTTGGGAATGCCCTAAGAGTGAAAGACATTTTAGTTGTATTTCATTTATTTTGAACTGATTAATAATATATTTAGATTTTTTCATTACATATTTTCTATACTGTCCTCATCTAGATTTACATATTTAAGTAAATGTAAGCAAATATGGCTCATCAACTACTTGGTGTTTAAACTGTTAGAATGTTACATGTAATGAATTTTTGTATGTGAGAAGACAACGTTCTAAAGTAAGTAGTCTAAATTTATAATCCATAATCTATGGGGTTAGAATGAGCATCTAACTCATATGAAGACTAGTATATTTTCTAAAGCCAATTGGGAAGATGATTTGTCTTAACCATCTGGAGCGAGCTGACTCCTAAGTAGAGACATAGATGTATTGCCTAGTGGCGGTGGTATATTGGACTGGACCAAAATGTAATTAATCTATAAATCTACTTGATTAGATTAATTCACTTTTGACATTCATTCTGCACTAACCTTAATCTTGAGTAAGTAAATGACTTCATATTTATGACTTGTGTACTTTGATGTTCCAAAGGCTAAAGCGTCTCGGAGTAGTAAGCTATTAGACCAGTTCATTGGGTACATGACTTATATTCGATATGAGTTTTGCTTATAGATATGGAATCATAGCTTCCATAAAGAGTAAAAGTTATCCTCTTAAACGGCATTATACATGATGTGAAAATGGACGAGGCCTCGAGTCGTTTGCTAGGCAAATGACTAATTATTCACTTTGGGTGAATAATCATTTTCCTATTGGATGTATAATGGATCTTAAAGATAGGTGATCAAAAGGTTGAACGGACTTTAACTTTAAGTTGATCATGGATATCATATGAGGTTGCTGCATATATGACAAGGTCATTGGATTGCAGCTACACACTGGCTTACGTAATGCGGTATATAATTGATAGTGCAGTTTCAGTTTTATAGTGGTATGACTCTGAAAATAATAATTGTATAACTAATCTATTTGGTATAGAATACTTAATTACATAGATTATTAGAGCCCATATTATATATATGTCCAAGTGGTCCCTTTACTAGCTCAATATAATTTCTTAACGGATGGTAATCAATTGGGATATTCATTATGGCTTAAATTCTTGGACTTAGTGCAGAGAAAAATTCAGAAACCTCCCACTGAGTGTAGGCGTTTTTTCTGCTAAGGGTAGAAAGGGAATTTTTTTAAATTTAATTAATTGGATAAATATTTATTTGAAGATAAGATTTGAAATTTGAATTAATTATATTTCTTTTGTGATTAATATGAGATTAATTTAAATTAAGAGATACAAACAAATTAATTAATTATTTGCATCATTAATTTAAATATCTAGACAAGCTTATTTAAATAAACATTTTAAATTAAATATGGTAATTATCCTATTTGGATTTGAAATTAAAAAAAAAAAAATTCTTATCCTAGTCTACCTTGTGTAGGCATTTTTTTGAGGATAAGGGAAGGAAAAGATTTTCTCCTTATTGATTTTATTTTGATAATTATTACATAATTATTTAATCCAAATAAAGTTGTCATGATTTTATTTTGAATTTAAATTGGAGTTATGGAACATTAACCATGGAATAAAATCATAAGACAATTGGAGATAAAAATTTGAATCAAATTTTGAATCTCCTAGACCTATTGTGGGCGATTTTTATGTCTCCCAGGCAAGAGAAAAAACGTAGATTAGGGAAGGAGGAGAGAGAAAAATCTTTTTCAAGTGTCCAATTTGAATTCAAATTCCACCCAGTCCATTCACTATAAATATGACACCTGGAGCTCCTATTTTATTTATACCATAGACTCTAAAGTGAGCGAGCTTATTATTATTCTCCCATTATAGTAATAATAAGCTACAAGAGTTCTGGGTGGTTGGAAAGAGAAAGTCACGCACGAATACCGATCGAGAGACCGAGTGCCCACACACTCTTCCGTTCAGGAATTGGAGAATAGTAAAGAAGGCTAGTTGGTTGAAGCTCTCTTTGATCACATCCTCCAGCATTCTTGTTGTCTTTTCTCAAGGTATGTAGATTGTATAATAATTTATTGTATATGACAACATGAGTTCGTACTATATTAAGAAATTTTTTTTAAAACTCCACTGCGTAAATTACCCATTTTTCTAACACGTTCAAGAAATGGCATGGACTGAGTTCACCGAGGAATTCAGCTTGAAGTATTGCGACTACATCATTATTCGGGCTCAACCTAATAAATCTAACTTCCAAAAACTAGAAACTACGTTAGGAATTAACTCTACATGGAAGGCTGACCAATCAGTCCAGCTGTACTCTTTCCTATTATCATCAAACGAAGAACACATTTTGAGAATGCGAAATATGTTACATCCCAAGCTGGCATCCATCATTAGCATTGACCAAAACTTACCGACCACAGTAGCAGAATGAATTGGGAAAGCCTTATTAAGAGTAAAGTGTTGTCCGGCCCTACATATTGGGAAAAGACCTAATAAAGGAAAAAGGAGGCTGAAGAAGAGTCGCAATTTCAGCTACTATAGTCACCTTGTTTACACTAATTGGGGGAAGCGAAATCCTGAAGGATCGAGAATTCAGAAAGATCACCCCGGGAAGAAGAAGATGCCTAACAGCAACAAGTTTCCCAACTGCTCAAAATGTGGAAAGAGGCACTTGGGAGAATGCTGAGCCGGGACAACTGGTTGTTTCTTATGTGGCAAAGAAGGCTACTATGCTAAGGACTATTATTCCAATCCTGAAAGCTAGCCAATAATCGGAGAGATTAAGAGCAAACCTAATTGTATGATTATGAGATACGTCATGATCCAATAATTATCTATGATGGAAATATGTACAATAATATTATTAATTTACGTCATGAGAATGAATTTTCTGGAAAGTACAGCTCGATCAATACAAACGTCTTAGTCATGTTTAAGCCGTTGATAACGAAAAATTTATTTTCACGTTTAAACCTTAGAACATGCTGGCTGAAAATACGATGGATTTCTAGTCAACACAATAAATAATTCAAGATTCTAGCTTACAGTTTATAGAGGTCTTTCCAAAAGATCTACTATTATGCCGGAACGAGAGATTTCATTGAGATCAAATTGATATTGGGGTCAGCACCGATATCCAAGGCACCTTATAGGATGGCTCCATCCGAACACAAGGACAGCATATTCAACTACAAGAGCTCTTGGATAGAGGATTCATCCGACAGAGCTATTCGCCAGGGGGAATACCTGTTCTGTTCTTCAAAAAAAAAAAGGACGGTATTCTTAGGATGTGCAACGAATTTTGAGAAGCCAAATAAAATCACAAAAAGAGCAAACGTGGAAATGTGAGCACGACAAAAGAAAGGACTACCCAGTTTTGCTTTAATTTTCAAGGACGAAAATTCATTAAAGATGGTAGATTGTAATACCCAAATTTTTGATAAGGAATTATTGTGATTTTAAGTTAATTCATCAAAATTCCTTGTGTAAGTTAAAGTTTAGGTTATAATTTTAACCTAAAGTTATGAAATGAATTTTTATGGTGTGACAATTATTAATTTTTGTCACTTAATAGTTAGTATATGGTCACTTCAAAAAGTGACCAGTGGATGTAAGTGTAGATAAGTTGTCAAATCACTAAATACAGTATTTCAATAGTTTTAGCAGTATAGGAATTAGCAGTTTTGGAGTGTTCTAGATAGGATTTTTCTGCATAACAAAATGCAGTATCAAGGATTTGACATCAACTTTTTAGTCAGATAAAAATTTAGAGTGTCTAACTTTTTACAGATAAAATTTAGACAGATTACCTTTTTCAATGTGAAAACTTAGTGGATAAGTCTTTATGTCAGATAAAATTTCTACTAAGTTATTTTCAGTATGAAAACTAGGTGGGCAAGTTTTGCAACATAAAACAATTATACTGATTAACTTTTAGTAGTAGAGGACCTTGAGAGTTGTGTTAGTGGAAGATAAAAGAAAATAATGTTGTGATGAGTTAGCAGCCCAATAATTGAAGATAATATCTAGTATTATCTTCAATTATTTTTTTAAGGAAAATAGGAATTTTTGATCCAATGGTTACAAATGGATTAGTATCAAGAGACACTACTAAAATGTGGATTCCACGACGGAGTTTCACGACCGTTTTTTAAAAAACCGTCGTGGAAAATGCGGCAAAAACACGGAGCGGAACAGAGTTTCCGAAAACTGTCGTGGAAGCCGAAGCTTCCACGACGGTTATAAAAAACCGTCGTGGAAGATCATGCTTCCACGACGGTTATAAAAAACCGTCGTGGAAGTGCATGCTTCCACGACGGTTTCTAATAACCATCGTGGAAGATTGCAAATGCAGAAAGAAAAAAAATTTTTTTTTTTTTTTTTACCTTCCACGACGGTTATTAGAAACCGTCGTGGAAGCATGCTCTTCCACGACGGTTTTCGGAAACTCTGTTCCGTCCGTGTTTTTACCGCATTTTCCACGACAGTTTTTTGAAAAACGGTCGTGGAAGGGTCTTTTTTCACAAATTTTTTTTTTTTAATTTTTGGACTCTACCACGACGGTTTTCCCAAAAAACCGTCGTGGTAGGTACTAAGGCTGGAATTTTGAAAAATTTTGAATTAAATTCAATTTTTTGGAGCATGTATTAAAACCCAAAAAAATACCCTCTTTCGCACCTCATTACATTCTGAGCTTTTTTCACTCTCTAATACACACTCTAACTCCATACCCAAAGCCACCCAATTTCGTCCCTCGATCTATTTCTCTCTCTCCGCTCCCTCCCTACTTAAAATCTCCAAAAACTCGCTCTATCTCACCACGCCTCCTCTCTCTATCTCACCTCTCAAATTTTTCTCTTAGCTCCACTCTATGATGGCCTCCTCTACCACTCACGTGGCCTCCTCCATTCTCCTACGGGTCCACCAAGGAACTCACGCGGCTTTCCCTCTCTCTCTCGCCGCACTCCGCCCGTACCCACGCTTGACAAGCCGGTAAGTTGTAATGTATATTGCTTGGGTAATGCACGGATTTGGGAATTTTTCGTCCAAAATGTTGATTTTGTTGATTGTGGTTGTTGATAAAAGTTTCCATCCAAAATGTTGATTTTGTAGATTGTTGAGTTGGGAATATTCCGTCCGAAATGGCCAAAATCCGTCCCCTACATTTTCGGTGATTGTTTATTGTGGTTGTGTTTTAGATTGAATAAATTGGTTGGGTAAGGCACGGATTTGAGAATTTTTCGGAAAAAAAAGTGTTGATTTTGTGATTTAAATGTTTTTGGGAAAATGAAACGAATTCGTAAATTTTTTTTTTTGTTACCTACCACGACGGTTTTCCTACCACGACGGTTTTTAGAAAACCGTCGTGGTAGGTTCGTAATTTTTTTTTTTTCGTTTTTACCTACCACGACGGTTTTTTGGAAAAACTGTCGTGGTAGGGGGACCTATCACGACGGTTTCCTTGAGAAACCGTCGTGGTATGCCAACTAACCACGACGGTTTCTGGAAACCGTGGAAGATTACCACGACGGTTTTTTGCGTAGAACCGTCGTGATATGTTCTTAAATGTTCGTATTTAGGCCCTATTTTTGTCCATTCCACGACGGTTAAAAAACCGTCGTGGAATCTGAAAAGATTCCTCGACCCTGGATTCTACGACGGTTAGAAAACCGTCGTGAAAATATTACCACGACGGTTTTTAACCGTCGTGGTATCCACATTTTGTAGTAGTGAGATCAATGGCTAAGAAAAAGCCTTTCTAGCCTTTCTAGACAAGTTTTCTTAATCTTGATTTGACCATGATTAGCCTTCTAAAATTTATCAAGACAACAATTAACAAATTAATCCCAAAATCATTAGCCAAGGCCTATAAATAGGCATCCACCCTCCACCATTTATTCACATCTCAAAATCCATTCTCTTCTCTCTCTCTCTCTCTCTCACTCAAGTTTCTCTCTCTAGAAATTTTCTTAGATAGTCTTAAGTTTTCTTAAGAAATTTCTTTAGCCTTCAAAATTTTCCTTCCCATTTTCCCACCACCCAAACACCATCCTAGCTTCTTAAGAACTTGAAGAAATCCTCCAAGGCCCTTCAAAAGTTTCTTTCCGAGCAAGTACTAGTTCCGTTCTCCAACGGAAACTCCGATCGTCGAGGTAGTTTTTCCGACCGAAACTCTAGTTATTACTCTTTTAGTTTATATTTTTTATGGGTTAATATTTAAGTATAAATGCTATCGAAATTTCTAGAATTGGTGATTAGATGATATAGAGTTTTTATTATGAATATGTTCATGTTTTACCATGGGTTGTGTAGAATTTTTAGAAATAGAACTTAAATTAAGATTTTGAACTTCAAATCCGTTCGTTAAGAAATTTAGAAATTTAAATGAGTTTCTATAGTTTTGAAGCTATTAAGAATCTAGAAAAACTATGGAATATGAACTATGGTGTATATGTATGAAAAACTTGCGTAGTGGTATCCCACACCGCCCTCCTCTTGCCGCATCGTCCGCATGGCCCACCAATCAAGCTACAGGCTTTTTACCTATAGTATGAAATATATTGATGAGCTTTACGCTCAACAAGTACAAACTTAATCTCACAAAACATGTCAAGCATCAGGTAACTTATGTATGAACCATTTATGATCAATTATGAATCTCTTATGCTCCATTATGAACTTCTTATGAACTTACTATCCTGCTTAACATGTGGGCCCTTGTGTACGTACCAGATGTGCGTATTCCACAAAATTTAAGGTTTGCAAGGTCCCTAACAATTCTGGGAATCATGTTCATAACCCTTCACGATCTGGCGGAAGGTCTTACCATCTTGAACTTGAAACATGTATAATCCTCCCACGATCTGGCGGGAGGTTGGTACGACACCTTGCTTGTCTTATCTTAATGACTTAAAACATGTTCTTACCAATGTTGGTTGAATATTAGTGAACATGCTTCATGATGTCACTATATCGTAACATATAACATAACATAATATTAACCATAACATTACATACACATGGCATATCATAGCATAACATATATTAAACATGTTCATACTTGAAAATAGTATTTACTATTTTCCAGCACTGTAAGTGAGGGTTTGTACTTACCGTTATGGCTATGTCCTAGGTTTTGTTGCTCCAAACAGGTTTGCAACAACATGTTACTTCCTGCTTTTCAAAAGGCATAAATTAAGGGTCATCTTATCTTACCATAAATCATTGCATTCAATGCTGGTATCCTTAACCAGCATTCAATCATAATCCTAGTTATATGTCCCCTACACACACTCATGATAACTTATTTGGTTACTAAATGTAACCCTAACAGTTTCTTGTTTGATGTGTTAATGAACTTTGGGTTCAAGCTCAATCATACCTAGTATCTATTAGGTTACTATTAGTAACCCTAGGGTGTAAGCCCAAGTCATATTTGGATCAAACCCTACTTGGGTTACTAAGGCCCAATTTTTAAAGCTATGTCCTATTAGGTTATTATTGGTAACCATGGCTTTAGGCCCAATCCAGTAACTTGGGTATCCTACCCGTTTACTTGTGGTCATTATACCGTTACCATGCTTTCAAGATAGCTTTTGGCCTATTTAATATTTTTCCCTTCTCTTGATAAAGCCTAGTATTTATTGTCCAAATTTTCCTTGTATAAAAATCCTTTGTGTGAACTGTAATTTTTTTCTTGAGTAAGGGCAATAAACTTGTCAAGTTTTGAAAGCTATCATTGAAAACAGTTTCATGCTGCCAGTTAGTAGTGTATGCGCAGGAATTTTCCTTTTCCTGTACTGCTTTTGAAAATCCTGTGCAGGAATTTCCTGTTCCTGCACAGTTTTTAGATCCAATTGTATCTAAGAATAGTTTGGCTTTTGAAAAATTTTCTTCACAAACGTTTTAGATCTTGAAAAACCCTACAACTTTGTTCTTTACTTAAAACCTAGTTCTGCCTTTAACCTACTCATTTTTCTTGTTGAACCTGCCTAGTCGTGCACAAGGTCTGGGCATGACCAGGCTCGGGTTTTTGTAAAACCAAAGGCCATTGGAGTCTTATTTTTTAAAACTGTCCCCTAGGATTTTCCATTTTCTACAACTTTTCAGTTTTAACTTTCCTTAAATTCACCCTCTAAAGGCCTAAAAATCCGGTTTCCAGATTACTGCCCAGTCTTGATCCGAGACTGGCAGTTTTCATCTGGGTTGGTTCTTACGTAAAATTACGCGCACACTACCCCTCGAACGGTTAAACCGTGAGCCTACATCAAGCATGCAGTATGTTTCCTAATGTTTCCATTGCCATGCATTTATTTTCATTCATAAAATCATTCATGTAAACCCATGTGGTATTCCATACCAATTAGGGTTTTAGGGTTAAATTCTAACCCTCCTTGCATCATAATCAAAATCAACATAATCAATCACACCATACATCTTCTTGAGTGTGTGGGGACAGACTACAAACACATACTAGGCATTCATACATACCATACATATTCTAACACATAACATAATAAACATACATCAACCCATAAATCAAAACCACTAAACTCTAATCAAGCACAAGTCTAAGCAAATCTAAGCTACTTCATGAAAAGTAAAATGAGCTTATGCTCTAACATACCCACATGAAGTACACATGAATCTTGAATCAAAACTTAATTGAAGAACTAGAGGGTGAAGAGGATTACCTTTAGATCTTGAGTGGTGAATCTACTCCTTGGATTGGAAAATTTTCTTCCTCACCTAACCTACACACAATCCGGCCACTAACCCTATTTTTTTTCTCTTTGGGTTCGGCTCCTAGGGTGAGAGGGAGAGAGTTGATGAAAATTAATTTCTTTTTGAAATTATTTTTATTTCTAAAATTGCATATCTAACCTCAAAAGCAAAATATTTGCTAAAGAGTCCCTTGATGTGGCCGGCTATTAGGGGTCCTTGGAGGCCAAGTAAGCCTTTTATATTCATGCATCTAATTATCCAATCAAAAACTACCACACAATTTCTTCAATTTTCCAAAAATCCCAAAATTCACATATTTATCCTAGATGAGGTGTCCTCCCATTAGGGCCTTGTTTGGCTTTCCTCTTAATATGCAGTCCATTTTCATACTAATGCAGATATTACAAATACTGTTTTCAACTAATACCAATACTGTTATACTGGACTACAATCCAGAATTCATCTGCGTATTATTGAACTGGGTAATGATTTTTCTTATGACTTAAAGCTACTTAGCCCTTATTGTCCTAAATAATGTGCTTGATTTTTCTAGAGTGGTTTCGGTCCTTATTCTTACTATTTTATCTGTGATGACGGTTTTTTGCAATATAATTCCTATACTGCTTGCTATACTGCAGTACCGTCATATTCATACATTTGACTTTTCGTCGTCAAACTTTGACCGGAATAAAAATCATAAATTCTTATTCTTACTTTTTTTTTTTCCTTAAAAGGCCTCGTTCTTGACCTAATAAACTTATTGAGTCTCATATTTAATTAAATGATAATTCAAACATATACTGATAAAATTATGAATTTCATATTGATATTCATAATTTTTATGAAATATCACATAAACACATAGCATGGACTTAAATTTCTTTACATACAAGGAAATCATGAGTTTGTAAAAATTTCGGTTATTACAGGATCAACCCGTGTCCGACCTGCAAGGCCGGGCAACAGAAGCCGAGCCGTTGCCAGCATCAACAATGTCACTTTTGTCATGCCAACAACGGCTCTTCTTCAAGTGCATTTTTTCAAGACCAATGGAGTTTTCACCACCGATTTTCCGAGGAAACCGCCTCACGTTTTCAACTATACCGGAACTCCGCCGGTGAGTCTGGCGACGAACAATGGAACAAAAGTTTACAGGCTTAAGTACAACGAGACTGTGCAGCTGGTTTTGCAGGACACGGGTAATATAGCCCCTGAGAACCACCCGGTTCATCTCCGTGGATTCAATTTCTTCGTCGTTGGAAGGGGATTAGGGAATTACAATCCGAAGAAGGATCAGAAGAGCTTCAACCTTGTAGATCCTGTTGAGAGGAACACTGTTGGTGTGCCTTATGGTGGATGGACTGCTATTAGGTTCCGAGCAGACAACCCAGGTAACATATTTCACTTTAATCATGAGCTACTCTTTCTTTCTTGACTATTGATGTGTGTGTATATATATTATTAATTTTGATAAGCTAATGGGATATATGGATAAATGACCATTTTTTAAGAAGTTTTTTAATAAATAAGCAGAGTTTTGTTATATTAAGAAAATAAACGTTTTTTTTTAAACTAATCAATTAATTAATCCTTGATTGATAATGATTAATCACTGATTAATCAATAGTATAATGAGTATTTTTCACTGAACAACTACAATTAATCACTAATTAATGGTCATTTTTATAAATAGAAAAAAAAATTCGGCCATTTACTTAAATTAGTGTTTAAAAACGGTCTTTTATCTCATTTTTTCTATATACTAGTTGTTAGTGTCAAATTCTTTTTCTTTTTAAGTTTTTCTTTTTTGAAATAATGTGATAAAAAGTTAGACATTATTGATATGATATATATATATATATATATATATATATACATATAGTTTTTAACTATTATATTTTCATAGGTTCTGTTAAATATTAATATTTTATTTAAATTTATATAATTTTTATGTGTATGACGTTTTTCATACTTTATTAGATATTAAAAAAAACTAATTTTACTTCCAAATTAAGAGTATTATTCGTCTAACTTTGATATTTTGGTCATTATAAAATAATTTGAAAGTCAAGTTTGGATATTTTCTTTGACATTTAAACAAATCAAAACTTATTTAAGTATCAAAATAGAGGTAACTAACCCAATTTTTTTAAAATATATATATATATATATATATATATATATAATTCTTTGTTGTTGAGCAGGAGTTTGGTTCATGCATTGCCATTTGGAAGTGCACACAACATGGGGGCTTAAGATGACATTCTTGGTGGACAACGGGAAAGGACCAAATGAATCACTTTTACCACCTCCAAGTGATCTTCCAAAATGTTGATATATGTATAAATAAATGTCCCCCAACAACGAAACAAATATACATGCATAGCTCACCATAAAAGCAGAGCGATCTCCGCAATCAAGAAGACAGATATATATTTGCTTAAAGACAAAAATTAATCAAACGACAATTAGATGGAAAATAAAACGACCAGAGAATGAACTTCCAATTTATTGTTTCTTGAGTGAATGGAAGAATTCGCTCAAGCGTGACCTTGTTTTAAATAACATTGCTTGAGCATTTGGTTGTTAAATTACACAAAAAGAAAACAGAATTTCTTCCTTCCCCCCACACACACAGCCCGCCCCCGCCCCCGCCCACCCCCCCCCCCCCCCCCCCCCCCCCCCCCCCCCACCCCCCCCCCTCTCCCCGGCCCTTTTTTTTTTTTTTTTTTTGTCAAAAGGACTTTTGTATTTGGATTGTCTATATGTAAGCTTTTTTCTTAATGTATGTATGAAAGTTACAGCAAGTTTTACTTGCACGGTCAAAGTTGTTTTATGATCAATTTGCACAAACACGACTTATAGGAAAAATAAACAAAAATAAAAGGACAAATTTTACTCTCCCAAACTTTAAGTCCTATCACAAAATGGTCTCCGAACTTTAATTTGTAAGATTCTTTTTCTCTAAATTTGAAACATTTGTGAATTTCTCCTTTTGTTAAATTTTTTACATAAAAACGCATGTGAAACTTGTTGGCCGTATGAGTTGGGGGTATTAATAAGGAATTACATATGATATTATCCTTATAATTAGGTTAAGAGGGAAAAAATTTAAGATTGAATGTCACTTTTTTCCCATATCTTTCTCTTATTTTCTCCTTCACATGAGCTACTAAAAAAAATTAAATAAAAAAAACGGTTAGGAAAATTTTAGATGACATGGATGATGACCTGTACATACCGAGGCTATTCATGCTGATCCTTAGAAAATGAAGGCCGTGCTAATTGTTACAAAATAAAAATAAAATAAAAATAGCACTCCTCAAAATTGAAAAGAAAAGAAGATGAAAAGTTGGCTGCAGAAAAGACGAAAAATAATAAGTAAACAAAAAGAAAAAAGTTTGGAGAATTTTTTGGTCTATGGCCGCTGGTTCTACGTAGAAAACTTTCAAAATTGTTTTGATGTAATTATATCTTTCTGTTTGACATATTTCACTTCATAGTTTTATGAAATAAAAAGAAAATAGCATCTTAAAACCTAAAATCTTTTCCAATACCAATTTTATTAAATGGAAGAATACATAAGGGATGAAATATCTAGGGAATAATAATTAAATGATCGTATCAGTATTATATTAATCAATAAAAACAAACAACGTAATGATCAGGTGATATTTATAAAAAAAAAATGATGTGGTTAGTATGATATGCACAATGTCTACGATATTGTATTTATAATAGATTTTTATACAATAAACATAATGACCAAGTTGCGGCATTACATGGCCATCATAACCCCTGACTATATGCTATGTCCGCTAGAACCTGCAAGTATGATGGATGGTTGAATCATTTATAAGAATGTGAACATTTCATAATGAACACAATGACTATAAGGGCATACCATGATCACATGTTACACAACTATTCTTCAAACAACATTCCATAATCATAATGACCATGTCATTATTAACAATATATTATAGATTTAGTTTCATGTTATAAGTAGAGAGAATATACTAATATAATGATCAGGTCAATATATTGAGGACAAGACCAATGATGATCAGATTATATTTGGGTGTACAAAATATAAGAACGCAATAATTAACATAATGATTAAGTCAATGTAGTAAATAGAGTCGATTAAATGCCAAACAATAGGGGAAAATTAAATCATATCAATACAAATGATCACAAATAACCGCAAAAAAAAAAAATTCATAGTAAATTGATTCAAAAAAATTATTAAAAATTAACCAAAAACTAAAATCAATAAAAAAAAACATATGATTCAAAAAACCAAGTGGGAAATAATTTTTTGGTCGATAGCATATTGATTTAAAAAAAAAAAAAACTATTAAGAAAAAACTAAAGTCGGTAAAAAATAAAATAATAATATCTGATTCAAAAATTCAAATAAAAAAGTTCAAAAAACACCAAATTGTAACTATATTCTAATGCAGGAAAAAAAAAAAAGTGACCATAATCCAATTATTACTTATGTTGCTCACCAGAATCATGCAAGGTTAATGGAATAATTAACAATTCTTTCATCAATGTGGTAAACTGATATGATATTATAAGAGAGATCGTAATATATCTCTAATTTGACATAAGATTAAAAGACAAGAAGGCAGTCCAAGATAGAGATAATGAGATATGACCAAAGGTATTAATATGTGGTATATATTTTGCATATATATATATATATATATATATATTATTGGTAGGCATATATTAATATGTGATAAATGCACAATTGATTTAGTTAATAATTTTGTTTGAACAAATTAATTCACTTTGCCCATTATAATACGTAATAGTCTTAATTTTCAAGTGGATGCATGAGTTTTTGCTTTTGAATTATGTCTTTTGATGCAGCCAAGGATATAACTATGATGATCAAAGGTTAATATTCCGGTATGTTGGAGGACATTATGAATAATCCGTTTGAGGACATTACACATAACGAGAAGTCATGAACGACATGCAAATTTTGAGCTTACAAAATTTATGGTATATAAATCCAGAGTTTATCTTTGAGGTTGCAGGAGTAACACCAAAGTAATTAACAATAGAAAATAGGTTGGAGTGAAATTATCTGTTATTATTGTGGTAAAAGTTGATCACAATAAGCTATGAATAGTACTAGCCTAAACAACAACATCAATTATAGCCTGATTCCCTCTAGCTCTTGTGACTGATTCACCTAACGTTACAACTCCAATCATAGCAGCCGATGCTACTATTGGAGTCAGTATCACTTTTTTATAATTAAATCCACCATTGTAAATTACATTTTATTAGTTTAACTGCTACCAGAAAATGTACGGCTGGACTGATGCCTACACCAATCGAACGACCTTAATTAACTATAGCGGCATTACCGTAAAAGGAACTCGGGGTCAAGGTGTCTCATGATTCCGATAAGGAACTTTAGCAACAAAGGGAACAAACTGGTTTGTGCATGTCATAGATTGGAGAAAACTCACAACCCAATAAGCAAGGGTCTTCTTCTCCTTTCTTAATTCTTAATCTTGTTTTTACTTTAAAAATAAAAATAAAAAAAAATGTTGAAAGAGCATATAACTGGAATCAAAGCAAGCCAGAGCATCCCAACTAGGTTGGCACCTCTAGACTACTAATTCCTGCCAGAGCATCCACTCCAAATCCCTCACTCAAATTTTATTTATAGAAAAAGTGAATTACAAATGTCCTGCCAAAAGGCCAACAATCCCAAAAGACATGAATATCCAGCAAAGCCAAATAACTCAACGATAGGGAAAAGAGTAGGGCAGCACTATGGACTCGCAACAAACTAAAACCCTACAGATTGAGCCTCATTAAAACCTTCCACGTAAAACCCAAAGGGAAAAACCAGGGAAGGAAAAAGAGTACTCAATATATATTTATTGGAAATAAAAAGACACCGAAGAAAGCCCAAAATATCACAAGAAACTAGAGAATTGCACAAACTAGTAGCATTCCACCGCCAATCCGTCTCTGTCCTATGAACTTCTTCAACTACCCGAAACCAGATTTCCTTCTCGACGGATATGAGAGGCTCTATAATTCAGCAACCTGATCATCTTCTTTTTTTCCACCAAAGTAAAGCAAAAGAGAAAACAGGTTTCAGGGGAAAAGAATTAAATAAAAAAAACTTTAAAAAAAGGCAAAGCAAAAATAGAAAATGTCAGCAATGGACACCACAAAACAGGAAAGCATAGAAACATATACTGCACATAGGGCTGAACAGAATAGCAACTTTGTAACCCAGAGGCTTAATTTCAGCACAAATAAAGAGCATCAGTAATAGCAGTTATTATTTCAATTGAAAGATATACTTTCGTATTGACATGCAAGCAAGGTTAATTGACAAATTGTATTGAACCAGCTATAACTTGAATTAATTACCTAATTCAATTTACACATTTTGCTATTATAATTAAAATTTTAATACTATCCCCCTTTTAGATACAAACATACGCCATGCATCTGTGTATTATCTAGAATATTTCTTAGTACACTAGAAACTAATCTCCATACGAATGTTGATTCTTTTTACTACAGCATAATGTGAAGAAAAAGGAGAAAAATTAAAAACCGCATATGTCTACATATTGAATAATGGAAACACAAAAGACCAAATTTTGAGAAGGAGAGTTTAGGATATAATTATTTTGTAACTGAAAATTTAAATAAAAATTATTCAAACTAAGTACTAAACTCCAGCCAAGACATCTTAAAAAAATTATTAATAATATGTGACAGAAGATAGGAAGATTACCATCGTAAGCGACGTTCATAAGGGACCAGACAACATCCTTTGCATTCGGATAATCCCACTTCAACAAACTCCACATGGATTGATTTATGTCAACATGTAGAAGATTAGGAGGACTTGATTCTCTGTCGAGGAAAGAGATCCTTTCCAACTTTGGACACGCATCAATGTGGATTTCTTCTAGGGAATCGGCAGTTACTGGTATGTGATGTAATTTTGGTAGCGTCGACAAAACTAATCTCCTCAGTTTGGGAAGAGATATAGTGCTGATGGCATGCTCAGTTATTTCATCCTCTGCTTGGTGTTCTTCATCATCTGATCTCATGGATACAATTGCCTCTAGCAGCTCGCATCTAGAGAGAGTGAGTTGTTCAAGATTTGGAAGTGAAGTGATTTCAAATCCAAACAGCTTCTTTATGCTATTGCAATCACAAATTAGCAACTCTTTTAGAGACAAAAAGGAGCCAGCGGGTGGGAGTTGGGACGATGCTCCGGATGCTATTCTCCTCTCAATCAGCCCCCACAAGTCCTTCACTCCATCAAGATGCAATATCTCGAGGCTTGGAAGAAGAGGCACCCCGGAATCTAAATGACTGAACAAATACCGTATTGCGCTACACTCTTCGATATAGCACACCCTCAATTTAGCCGCATTGTAGTCGGAAGTGAGTTCACATAAACTACTCGTGTTTCCGAGGACATGGTGGATTGCTAGCATCTTCACATCTTTAGGGAGCAGCAATGTTACAGAACTTGATTGTTGCCAATTGCTTGTTAAATACACAATTTTATCTCCAGATTCCTCAGAGGCATAGTGCACATAAGAATCAGAGAATCCCAGTTGGAGCAAGTAACGGGCGGGCCCTGTCTCTCCCAAAGATGTAACATACTCGTTAAAACTTTCACTGTCACATAGTACCCCTTCAAAATTCTCCATGTTTCTAAGATCGGCTAACTCCTCTCCTTTCATTTTTGGTCCTTCAGATGTATGACTAAGAGCGAGGAATTGCAGATTGGTGAGCTTGCATAAAATTCCATCTGGTATGTTCTTCAATGGACAGCCGCAGAAATTAAGATACGTCAATTTGACTAGCATCTCCAAACCATGGGGAACTTGATCGATTCCTGATGAAAACAGGTCCAACTTCTTCAAATCCTTGAGTCTTGCTAAAGATGGAACACATCTCAATTTGAAACAATTTCTAAGAAACAATGCTCCAAGAGTCACCAAATCAGAGATCGAGTCGGGTAGATTCTTGAGACCTGGATTATCGGACAGATCGAGAACATTGAGTGCCTTGAAATGAAGAAAAAAGTTGTCTGAGATGCTTCCCAAGCCAGAATTTCTTGACATCAACAATGTTGAAAGAGTAGGACAATTTGGTGATATAGTATCCGGAAGAATATCAGATATGTTATTGCTGATCAACGAAGCTTTCGCAATATCAACTTTCCAAATACTTTCTTCAGCTGGTACGGATTTCAGTCCCACACCTGCTTTCACCAAATATCGAGGACTCTCACTAACAATTTGTAGTGTCATATCTCTAATCAAATCATGCATCTTCACATACTTTACACCTTCAGTTTTTATTCCATTCAATAAGCTAACATTTTCAAGACTATTTAGCATGACTTGACCCTTCATAATCTCAAGTTTTCTTGTCGACATTTTTGGAATTATCCCCTCGACTGTCAATTGTTCTATCAAAAGATCTCTTTGAATTTCATGGTCTTCAGGGAATAGTGCACAATATAAGAGACAGGCTTGAAGTTGATTACTCAATCGGTCATAACTAAATTTCAACTGCCCCATTATTCTGTCAGATGCCGATCCCTTTGCAGCCTCCCTTAGTTCTTCTAACGCAACCACCCACTCATCATGATCAACTGAACCCTTTAAACTTCCAGCTATTGTAACAATTGCGAGAGGCAATCTCGCACATTGTTCGACAATCTGATCCACAACTTCTTTCAAACTCGGAACAGATGAAACGTTACGCCCAACCTTTTCCAAGAACAAGTCCAGCGCCTCAGTCTGTGATAGAAGCTCCATCTTGATAGGTTTACAAGACAATTTTCTACAAACTTCGAAAGATCGAGTTGTTAGTATTAACTTGCATCCATTTTGGGGAGTAAGCTCGGGAATTCCTATATCATGAAGAAAATTTAGCGGCTCACACAAATCCCACAAATCCCACAAATCGTCAAGGATTAGAACAAACCGCTTTTTAGCCTCAAGTCTTGTACGTAATTTTGATGCTCTTGCTTCACCATCATCAGACGAAAGATCTAGCTCTAACATACGTGCAAGTTGATATTGTAATTTTAAAACGTCTGAATCTTTTGATACAGTTGCCCATATCACATTGTCAAACTTGCCCTTGCCTTTTAGAAGATCGTCATTGATTTTTTTTAGGACAGTTGTTTTGCCACTCCCGCCCATGCCATGGACTCCAATCCGTGTAACTTCATTATTGATCAAGCATGCCCATATTTCTTCTAGTTTCCTTTTAAATGTAGGTCCTTCCAGTACTTCTGGCGCCATGACATGTCCATGATGTGGACGTAGAAGGACCAAACGTTCAGGGAATGTACTTCTTTCATCGATGAGATCTTTCACCTCGCCTTTCTTCTTAACAACATCTTTGGAGAGACTAGCACGGGAAAAGCATTTTACATTTATTACTTTTTCCTTAATAGTCATCACTTCGCCCTCAATATTTTTCACCTTTTCCAACCAATGTTTTACTACTTCCATCAACTCCGTTTCGTTTAGCACATGTTGGGCAGCTACTTTCGAATCTACATCTCTCTTTCGGACTTTCAGTTCTTCAAGTTGTTTGTCCAGACTAACCATGTTTTTTTTCAGGCCTCGGTGATATGTCCAACATTTGGTGATTGGAGTTGATAAACATCTCAGAAATTGGACAACTGTGGAAACTATTGCGCCTTCCATGTTGTTTGGTTCCTACAAATATATAGAATTCAAGCTCATATAATTTCATACTTGATGAAGTACCAAGGAGTAAATTTGATAACTCACTCCAAGAATAACCTACGAAATGCAGTGTGGCTCGTTGCCTTCACACAATAAGAATCCTCCCTTTGTCAAAGCAGCTCCTAAGTGGATATGGCTTTACAATTAGCCGGATAGAAAATTTCCTAATGGGAAGGCCAAAACGTTGTATTCCTTTGGACAAAGGGAGTTTTTGTGTGTTTTTTGTATATTATGTGTCTGATATTTGGATATTAATTTTCATTATTTGATTGTTTGCCGGAATACACGGACGTTGTATTTGATATAATTAATCAGGACCTTAATAATTGTCAAGACGCTAAAGAGATGAGTTGGTTGATAATTCAATCTCTTCCTTCTTGGCAAGGACTCCTTACGTGAAGCATATTACGCAACACTTCGACCTAGATTGAGCTACTATAGTGAGAACTGGAAGAGGAAGATATAGCAGATTTAAAGGAAAATGGGAAAAAAAAAAAACAATTGGACTTCCAAGATTTCGTGACTATTTTTTGTGAAATGACTATTAAAGTTTAGAAAAATACAGACATTTTGTTTCACTCTGGATTTTGAACGGATTTTGAACGTCTGATTTCGAGAAAATTTTAGGAACCTAACGTGGAATGTTGACAGTGAAATCATTCATTTAAACCTCCCACAAAACCAAAACTTAGGGTTTTTTCCCTTCAATGAAATCGTGGGGACCCTCGTTGTAGCCGCCTACACTTGTTCGTTCAGTTGCTTCCTTATTCCTCCTCTTTATACTTCTTCCTCTTCATCCCACCTCGAACCACCGTAGATTCTTCACCTGACCACTGACAACCTCCCTCCCGCTTTCTATAACCACCATAAACCACCTCGACCACCGTTAAGCTACCTCTCGACACCCTTCCTCATAGTAATTTATGTCAATATAATTACTCTTGTTATACTACTATGTAATTTTATTATCGTTTACAATTTGATTTTATACTTAGTAGTTTGCTGTTAATTATTCTAGAATTGTATAAGGTTTGGATTTTCTTGTTTGTAGAATTTTAATGAATTTGCTTCAAGATTCTCCTAACGATTTAGGATTTTAGCATTCGGGTTTTGACTAAAAATCCTTTCATTTACAGTTTGTTCATTCCTAGTTATTTTCGGTTTCCAGTTTATTTCAATTTCAAACAGGGAGAAAGAGGGATATTTATATATTTATAGGAGGTGATAGACTGATGGTAACAAATAACATAATGTTTTAGGATGTATAACAGTTGCATAATCTCTTTTACGATTTCATACATACTAAAATGTCCCCTATTCTTCGTTTTTCCTCAGATCTCCCTCACGCTCACAGTTCCAGTCCTCACCATCGTTTGCATATCCGTCGCTTCGTGTCGTCCCCATCTTCAGCATTTCGTCGTAGCTCATCGTCTCCATCTTTGTCGCTTCCTCATCGCTCGTCATCTGTGTCTGCGCGTGAAACTCCAATTCCCGTCAAGATTTCGACAAACTCCCCGCTACATGCCACTGGGTGAATCCGCGGCGTCATATTCTTCGGTTGAGTCTCCATCGCCTCCTACAGCAGCGGTGTCTCCGGCCGTACAGTAAAAAGTTACGAGAGAGGGTCAAATAGATCTAGGTTATTTGAGATTGTAATACCCAAATTTTTTTATAAGGAATTATTATAAATTAATGAGTTAATGAGTTAAAATTTCTTGTGTATATTAAAGTTTAGGTTATAGTTTTAACTGAAAGTTAAAAATGAATTTTATGACGTGACAATTACTAATTTTGTCACATGATAGTTAGCTTAAATCACATATTATTATTCAAAAAGGTTTAAATAGTAAAAAGTGACCAATTGATATATGTATAGGAAAGTTGTCAAATCATCAATCACAGTATTTTAATAGTTTTAGCAGTATGAAAATTAGCAGTCTTGGTGTATTCTATGACAATGAGGAGTGTAATGCTGAGTTTAATTAATTTAAAATAACTAAATTTTACAAGTATGTTTAGTATCTTATTATTATTAGTAAGTGTTTATTAGTAGTATTGTTAATCATTTTAAATTAAATGTTTTTTTTTAATAATTTATGTGTTACTAAAATTGTTTAACTACATTTTTTTAAAGTAACTGTGCAGGAAAGAGTTGACAACTGCCGGAAGTGAAGCTGATTAATGTGCTTAGTCCATAAGATCGTTTGTATAAGAATGGTAATCTAAAGTTATAGAATATACTTTAAATGAAGTTTATTAAAATTTTCTATGGACTTAATTGCAAAGAAAATATATTTTTAATGATCTAGCATAATTTTAAATTCTTTTGGACACTTTATATAATTTTTTAAATATTTGTTTTGTTGCTATCTTTACATGTGTTTTACACCTGCCTACAAGTGATAATAAGTTGATATAACCAAATTCTCATCTTCCTTACCCCTCTCATTTCCAAACGTTGCCTTTGTTCTAAGTCTCTTTTAAAAAAATAATAATAAATAATAAATAAATAAAAACCTCCAACAACTAATCTTCTTCATCAGATTTTCTCAAAAAGTCATTCTTCCCCTCCTAAATCACAAAACAAATCAAGACTAAGCTTCCTTCAAAAGCTCATTCTCGGATTCCACCAAACACCATTTTTGTTCAAGCTAGTTGAGATCAAAGTGGAGTTTGTCATCATTTTTGGGGTCCGAATTTTATAAGCTACCTAAGGTCAGTTTAAATTAGGATTTTTACTGGATTTTGAAGCTATTCGAAGCTAGAGATATGAGGTTTTAAGTTGTTGTTTGATTTGATTTACTTAAGATGCTTTCATGTTAAAAGTGTGCTTTGATTTTTCTTCCAAGTGTGTAACTTTTGATTATATTCAAGATTCTTGATGGTTCTATGTTATTTGAGATGTAAAACATTGTAAGTCTGATTGGAAAAGAGCATTATTGTTTTTAAAGTATTTTATGAAGTTGTATAGAAGGTGTTTGTGAAAATGTTTTGACTGAGAAACTGAGATTTCTATAACAGGGCAATAGGATTCCGAGTTTCTTTTCTCTGTTTATACTCAATATTTGAAGATGAAATTTTGTGAAGTTAAAGTAGACACATGAATCTTGCTCTCCACAAATTGCAGGTGGAAATGTTGTAAATTGGATTTTTGGTGAATTTTCAAAAGTTAGGTATTGTTGCTGGAAATTTGCGGATATCAACTATGTAAAGACTTTGTTTGTGCTTAGAACTTGTCATAAAGGACCTTAAATGGTCTCAAACGTTGAAAAATGTTATTATAATGCATATATTTCTATTTTATATGACTTTTAATTGATTGAATATACTTTTAAATGTAAAATGACTTGATCATGGACCTTAGGACAAGCATGATCAGCTTTCTCGAAACGGTGGAGTCAATTTCTCTGCTGTAGTTCAACTTTAAAGAGGTAATTAGGAATTCTACTTACTGTGTCATAGAAACTTAAAAAGTATATGATATAGCGTTTATTGGTTTTGACAGTTGTTTAATATTTTAAAATGAGACTATGTATATAATGTTTCCCCTTATTGGAAAGAGTATGATTTGCAAGTACGAAAGCTAAAGGAAAGTATTGTTTATTGAAAGGTTTTATGACATGTTTATAATGTTTTAAATGTTTACAAATTCTAGATGTGGCCTATGAAATGATTAGAATATCTACGGAACGTGGTAACCCCACAATAATAGTGTCATTGGGACTGACTGCCACCCACGGATGGGTCCTGAAAGGGATATGACTGATACCAACATTTGGGATCCCAATGACAGTAATGAAATTATTTGGCCAAACTTAAAGTAAATGAATAGTAAACGATTATGTAGCTTAAACCCAATATGTGTTGTATCTCATGGGCTTTCATGATATGTTTTAAATGTTGATTTGAATTTCTATTTGTAATAAGAAGATTCAAAATTCATTGAAAAATGTATTTTAAGTACATATCGTAGTTTAATTGTTTTGTATTTAACTATGTTCCGCTTATTGGGCTTTTAGCTCACTTTCAAGTTTCATGGCACAGGTGGTGAAGAAAAGAATGAGGAAGCAACATAGTGGCGGGCTGAACCTCTTTTGGGAACCTGATGTCATGAAAGCTATGTGCAGACTAAGCTAAAGTTGTTTCATGAAAATGCTTATCAAAAACTCGGTGGGCTACACTACAAAAGTTTTGTTTTGAGATAGTACTAATAGTCTGGGATAATTGTAATACCAACTCTTCATATTTTTGACTAAACTATGATGAAGAGTTTTGTAAACATTTTATATTAATATCTTATCATACAATTATCTTGGTTTTACTATGTTTCTTGTGTTATATCAGATTTTGTGAACGTAGAGGTTAGTGACATGTTCTAATTAAGTTTAATTAAAAGCTAAACTGGCTAGAGCGTGTTATAAGGAGAATGTTGGATATTTATGTACTTTTATTGCAAAACAAGCTTACGTTAGACTTGTGAAAGTAATAACATACCTTAAATGTTTGACTGATTGCTCTTTTCCTTTGAATTTCTTGCTGCCTTCTTATTTTAGTCTGAGAAAAAAAAATTATAATCAACATCTATTTTAAGCAAGGTTTGATAATTGTAACAAAACAAGTACCAATTGTAGGAAAAGGAATAGTGAAAATAGGCATGGCAATATTAGCATGTGGTTGGATGCATAATCCAAATCTTAGAATTACAATCAATTTTTTGTTTTTTTTCCCTCAACTTTACTATTCACACAGTTTTGTAACTCAAACTTTAAAAGTCCATAACTTTGCATAGATAAGTCCAAATGAGATTTTTTTTTAATTGCATCGAATTTTGAGATGAACGAAACAAACTCCATATTGATATTTTTTTTTCCAAACACATTTTAAGTTTTTACACTTTTTTAACTCCAGTAATTCAAACCTTAGCACCAAACGCATAATCAATCTAAACCCAAATTCTACAATCCAAACCTTAACACCAAACGCATGCTTAATATTTATATTCTAAATAGATATGATAAAAATGGTTGCGGCCTGGGGCCCATTTGGTGGAGGTTTTGGAGACGGAGTTTTGGATTGAAGTTAAGATAAGTTCTGAAAATCTGTATTTGGTTGAAAAAAAATATGTTTGGAGTGAAAAAAAATTTACAAGCTTGAAATATGTTTGGAAAAAAATATTGATATAGATCTTATTTTATTTCTCTCGAAATTCTATGTAATTTGGAAAAAAAAAACTTTCTTTCTTTTTTTTACTTGAAATAACAAAGTTATGAACTTTTAAAATTTGACTTTATTGTAGACATTTAAATATATAAATAGTGAAAAGTAGTTTTGAGTTTTTTTTATTTTTATTTTTAAAAGACACCAAAAAATGTAATAACCGAATTTTTACGGACTCGTGATTCCCTTATATATAAAGGAATTTAAGTCCATACTATGTGTTTATGTGATGTTTCATGAAAATTATGAATATCAATGTGAAATTCATAATTTTATTATCAGAATATGTTTGAGTTCTTATAATATCGTAAGACTCGATGATGATTTATTAAATCAAGTATAAGGCCTTATAGTGAAAAGGCAGAATCATGATTTATGTTTTTGTTCTGGTCTATGTATGGCCAGGATAACTCATGACCTGTATAAGATGGTACTGCAGTATAAGAAGCAGTGTTGAAATTATACTGTGATCGACAGTCATTACGAATGCAGAGTTAAGAATAGGGTATGGGATTACTCTAGAATAATTAGGAGTAATATTTAGAGCAATGAGGGCTAAGTAGCTTCAAGTCCTAAGAAAAACCTATATGCGGTCTAGTTAAGTGCAGATGAATTACAGACTGCAGTTCAGTATTACTATACTGCTAATAGTTAAAACAGTATTGGTAATATCTGGATCATTAAGAAAATGGACTGTATATTAGGAGGGAATGCCAAACGGGGCCCTACTTGGAGGACACCTTATCATGGATAAATCCATAATTTTGGAAATTTTTGAAATTATGGAAAAGTGGATAATTATGAAAGGATTTTTAGTCCAAAAATGCTCCACATGGCCAGCCACCTCATGGGACTAAATGGCAAATATTTTGTTTTTCGGGTCAAATATGCAATTTTAAGAAAAAAAATAATTGTTAGAAATTATGGATTTTTCACCTATAAATAGGTGTTGTGAGGTTGAACTTGAACCATTTAGTTAAACCTCCCAATTTTTGGTTCCCTTCCAACTTTCCCTCCCAAGCCTTAGAAAAAAAAAAAGAGAGATAGAGAGAGAGAGTGGCCGGTTGTTGGTGAATAGTGTAGAGGAAAAAAAAATTCTCATCCCAAGGTCTAGAGCAACCATTCCAACTCTAGAGGTATTCCTCTTGATCCTCTAAAAATTTCATTAAGCTTTTGGTTGAGGATTTATGTGTATTTCAAGTTTGGATTGTAAGAGCATAAACTCATAATTTTTTTTTAATTTTGCCCCATATTATGGTATTGATATGATTGGTTATGCCAAGATCTATGCTTAGGTTAACTTGGTTGCTAGATCTAAGCATGGGTTGATTTGTTTTGCTCTAGAATGAGTTTTAAGTTAGGTGTGCTCACCAAGTGTTTGTGAATATGCTTTCACATGTTTGAATGTGGATAATTTATGCATGATGGATATGTGAATGCCATATGTGTGTTGGTTAAGGAAATTAACCTAAAAGCCCAACTTGGTAAGCTAGTAAGGTTACCAATATTGTGTTTTTCATGTAAATGGTCAAGTGAATGATTGAATGTTAAAAATGAATTTGATGCGCTGCATGTTGATGTAGGCTCACGGTTTTGACCGTTTGAGGTAGTGTGCGCAAAATATTAAACGAAAACCAACAAAATACAAAACTGCCAATTTTCGGATTTAACTGGATAGTTTTCTGAAAACTTAATTTTGAGCCCCTTAGAGTCCGAATTTGGAAAAAGTTATAATTGTAAAGTTGTAGAAAATAGAAAATCCTAGGGGGCTTCATGGACGGTTTTTGAAAATAAGACTCCAAAGGCCTCTGTTTTTATCAAAATCCGAAGCTGGTTAGTACAGAGTGTACACGGCCAGAATTTTTCAAAAAGAGAAACAAGCAAGTTAAAGGCAGATTTAGGTTTTGGACAAAAAACAAAAGTTGTAGGTTTCGATGAGATCTACAACTTTCATGTATTAAACATTTTCAAATTCTAAACCAATTTAAAGATAAAACTGGATTTTCAAAACTATGCGGGGTACAGGAAACTCCTGCACAGGATTTTCAAAACTGTGCAGGGTACAGGAAATTCCTGCACACGTACTTTCAACCAAATTAAAACGCTGTTTTCAAAAGCATTTTTTCAGATTTTACAATTTTACAATTTATGTTCAAAAGGAACTACGGTTTTACAAAAACAATTTTAAAAAGTTTTGAATCCATTTGAAATTTCACAAGTAGTTTTTAAAAGGCAATTCCAAGTGTTCAATCAAGATAATACTTGAAATTATGAAAACAAGGTATTTTTGAGAAAATCGGAATTCGCCCAAGTTACTTGAAAATATGGTAACAATTCTATGATAAATAATAATCAGATAGTATACTGATTTATTAGGTTGGGCTTTGTGTTTATGGTTACCCATAGTAGTCGGATAGGATACCGATTTGTTATGATAAGGTTTGTATCCATGATTTCCAATGATAATCAGATTGGATACAAGCATTGTATGTTATGGTTTGCTGAGTTATGTGGCAGAACAATTCTTACGTTCTATTTGAAAACAGGAATATAACCTGTTGCTTTGCCTTTTCGTACGTTAGGACAAGAGCTTAGGACAACTTGTAAGTTTAAACCTCACCTATAGTATGAAAAATAGTAAATAATTTTCAAATATGGCATGTTTACATGTATGCCATGATATGCCCTGTTTATGTATGCCATGCCATGCCATGCTGCACTCGTTCATACACCATGAGCTGCCTACGTACCCATGTTTAGGGATCTATTGGGGTTAGACTTCGTCTTCTCATTACATCGTTAGCCTTCGACTGTTTATCGAATGAACAACGAACTCCTGATTCAAATCTACAATATTTTCATATATTTGGGCCGGACCTAATTTACGATCTCAATTCGTTCCATCATGAATTATGATCGTTCGCATTCGAACGTTGAACTAATCAGTTCAAACACAATCGGACGTACATCGAATCTAATATAAGCCACGAATGACACGTTCGCAAGAACTAGGCCTTGTTTCCTAATCATCGTTCGTCGCTCGTGCTTGACGAGAATTACAAGGGATACTCCCCATAACCGTCAAGCCCACAATCGACAATGACATGTCAGACCTTTTATGATAACTGACAAGCCCATGATTGACGATGACGTCATATCTTATAACTGCTAAGCCCACGATCTGTGATAAAATTCACCCCAATAACCACTAAATCCACATCATGACATGTGTCCCAAAAGACATTGAGCGAGAACCGCTTACCACGAATTACGGGTTTAGACCCACTATTCTTTCCCAAAAGACAAGGGACTTCTTCTTTTTCTGATTTTGGCTTACTCTTACGCTGTCAAAATTCACTCAGAAATTGTAACTTATTATATTCAAGACAGTCATATACAGTGAAGAAATCACACATACAGAGGACATAGCACATATTCGGTGAACCTCTCTAAATTTCGGTGTTGTTGATTCTCTTTTTGATTTTCTTACTTGATTATTTTGTGATTATAATGCTTTATGAATTTCATAAACGATTTCCAAGGGCCCAATCGATTATTTATTTCATTCATTTTTACAAACTTCTGTTAAAATTTGACGATATATTCTCAGCATCTACAACTATTATGCCATAGTTTACGATAATGCATGTTTTAAAATAGTGCCATGTTTTATAAATATGCCACAAGTTGTTTTATGCCATTGATCTTTATGTCATGCCATATTTATGTATCACATGCATCATGACTAATAAGATCACAAGTTAAGAATCTTAGTCTTGAAACTAGTCTTTGTTAAAGACTTCATGTGGAAGCATAATTTTAAGCATCCTCATCAAGAATTAAATAACAAGACTAAGACTAAACCAAGACCAGTAAAGTGACGTACCAGCCTCCTGTAGATCGTGGAGGATTATGACCTTCCGTAGATCGTGAAGGGTTATGTATGTTTTAAGATTCCAAGAATTGTTAGCACCTTACAAACCCTAACTTTCTGTGGATTGTGCGCATCTGGTACGTACACAAAGGGCCCATATGTTAAGCAAGATAATAAGTTCATAATGGAACATAAGAGATTCATAATCGACCATAAATGGTTCATGCATAAGTTACATGATACTTGTTATGTTTTGTGAGATTAAGTTTGTACTTGCTGAACGTAAGCTCATTAGTATATTTCATACTGTAGGTAAAAAACCTACAGCTTAATTGGTGGGCCATAAGAACGATGCGGCAAGTGAAGGGAGGTGTGTAATACCACTACGCAGATTTTTCCGCAAACTCTTTTGAACTATAAATATATATATATATATACGAATTTAAATAAATTACGTTATACTATGTATATGATGTTTGAAGACTCGAGTTAAATGTAAGGATCATGTATGACTTATTATTTTGGTAGAGTCTACCTATATGGACTAATCTATTTATATGGTGTTTAAAAAAATATATATATTCTGAAATTTTCAGTAAGTTTAAATATTTAAAATTAAGATTTAATTTAAGTAAGCATGGTAATGGCCTATGTAGTCGGGTCGTTACAAAGTTGGTATCAGAGCGGTATCATGTCAACCTACTTCACCTTGCTTCACATCGTTTATGCAACTGCCCAAGTAAGTTAAGTTATTTTTTTTCCTTTAGTTAGAATTAGTTAAGATCTTGTGTACGTAATGAGCATATCTCATCAATGGCCACAGTGGAGGATGATACCCTTGATGCTTTTAAGGGACTACTCCACCCTAGTATGGTGATAGCTAGGAACTTTTCGTGCTAAGGAATTGGATCAACATCAGGGAAGTTACGTGTCGTGTTTGTGGAACTCTTGCCCACAAAAGAGTAATATTAGATACGGGAAAGATGTTGGGCGGTGCCTTAGCTTGGTAGTGGCAACAAGATGATGAGCGAACATGATGGGAAGTTTTATATATTCCTAAAAGCTATGATTATGTACTCATGCTATGAAGGAGATATGAACAATATTATGATGGATTCCAATACATTCTATGTTATGCTATGATATGGAAATAAGATTATGGTTCCATATAAGAGACATGATCTCGTTAAAGTATTAGAACGGGAAACTTATTTCATAGTTTTTCTATGTAGAACCATGCCACCAAGAAGTAGAATCGCACAAACCCAAGACATTGATCTTACGGCCCAGCTGAATGAAATAAGACAAATGATGTTAGCCCAACAACAAGAAATAGGTGGGCTTAGAGCTCAATTGGCTCAACAGAATCAGGGACCTCTTGACGTCGGAATACCGTCAGCACCCGTGAATCAACCTGCTGCACCAAAAATTCCTGATGTTGACCCGGTGATTCCAAAAAACCCTATAGCCCCTGAAGTTCCTGTTGCGGTTGAACCTTTAGCTGTTCCACCAGCACCACTGGTTCGAACTCCGGAAGAACTATATGACAAATTTTGGCGTATAAAAGCGCCAGAATTTGAAGGGTCAACGAACCTGATTAAGGCTGACAATTGGCTGGTTAACCTCCAGGTCATCTTGAACTTCTTGAGGCTCAATGATCAAGAGAAAGTGCTTTATGCGTCATTTATGCTAAGGAAAGATGCTCGTCTTTGGTGGGAAACAATCCAGATTCAGCGGGATGTTAGTCAAATGACCTGGAAATACTTTGTTGGTGAATTCAAAGAGAAATACTTCAACACAGAGATTATGGAAGCTCAACAAGATGAGTTCAATAGTTTTCGCTAGGGTAATCTGTCTGTAGCTGAAGCTGTCAAAAGGTTTGAACAGCTAGCACATCTCTGTCCTCACCTCATCAGTTCCGAGAGGGACAAAGTAAGAACGATGATGAGGATGTTCCGCTCTGATTTGGCAATAGTGATTAGTAGTGGACCTTATCCACCAACCACCATTGTTGAATGTGTGAGTCGGGCAATTCGAGGGAGTACTGGGTAGGACAGGACAAAGAACAACGGGCTAAGTTCTTTAAAGCTAAGAAGGAAGAGAAGGCCCAAGGTAAGCAGAATCAGGCAAGACCAAACCAAATCCCCCAGCAGAGAGGTCAAGGAGGACCTTTCGGTTAAAACAGCAATAATAAGCAGTACGGCAATAATTATCAGAAAAGAAAATGGAATTCAGGAGGACTGGGGAATCAAAAGAATTCTCCCCAAAAGAAGAATGCTTCTGATAACAACAGTTATCCCACTTGTCAGAAATGTGGAAGGAAGCACCTGGAAGATTTCCGTGTTGGAACCAATAGTTGTTTCTTGTGTGGCAAGGAAGACCACTATGCTAAGAACTGCTACTCTAATCCCCAGAATCCGTAGAACCATCAGAGAGGTCAGGGATATCAACTTCACGCAGCACAGTTGAAACTCGAAGGACCTGCAATCTCTCAAGGCAGACCTCATGGACGTATTTATGCCTACACGAAGGAAGATGTTCAAGCTGGACCATCTACGGTGGTGACAGGTCAGCTTCCTTTTGCCCAACAAGATGCTTATGTGTTAATTGATTATGGAGCTACGCATTCATTTACATCACCTAAGTTTGCTAAGAAACTAGGTAGAGGAAGTGATAGAATTAGAAGAACATTTAGGATTGCATTACCTTCCGAGGAAATTTTGTTGTCTGATTATTGAATACGTCACGTTCTAATAATTATATGTGGTAGGGAAATTTATGTCAATTTGATTGTTATTGACCTATATGACTATGATGTCATTTTGGGTATGGACTTCTTGGGGAAATACAACGCAGTTATAGACTGTCAACGTCGTATTGTCACGTTCAAGCCAACTGAAGCGAGGAGTTCATTTTTAGAGGATCAACTACAAAACAGTTTAAAATGTTCATTTCTTCACTAAAGGCTAGAAAGTTGTTGGCAGAATGATGTATTGGATTTCTGGCCAACATGGTGGATAAGATGCAAGAAACCAAGAGTAGGCCGGAGGAAGTACCGATAGTCAAAGATTTTATGGAAGTTTTTCCTGAAAATTTACCAGGGTTGGCGCTGGAGCAAGAGATAGCTTTCGAGATTGAATTGGTTCCCGGATTAGCACCAGTATCCAAGGCACCTTATAGGATGGGCCCCGCCGAACTTAAGGAACTGCAAATTCAATTGCAAGAGCTCCTAGATCGAGGATTCATCCGCTAGAGCTATTCACCATGGGGAGCCCCAGTCTTGTTTGTAAAAAAGAAGGATGACACTCTTAGGATGTGCATTGACTATCGGGAACTGAATAAGATTACAATCAAGAATAAGCATCCATTACTTAGGATCGACGATATGTTCGATCAATTGAAAGGAGCTTCAATTTTTTCAAAAATTGACCTGCGATCAGGATTTTATCAGCTCTGAATTAGGGAAAAAGATGTTCCTAAGACAACCTTTCGTACTCGATATGGACACTACGAGTTCTCCATTATGCCATTTGGATTGACAAATGCTCTAGCTGTCTTTATGGATTGGAAAGAGTATGATTTGCAAGTACGAAAGCTAAAGGAAAGTATGGTTTATTGAAAGGTTTTATGACATGTTTATAATGTTTTAAATGTTTACAAATTCTAGATGTGGCTTATGAAATGATGGGAATATCTACGGAACATGGTAATCCCACAATAATAGTGTCATTGGGACTGACTGATACCCACGGATGGGTCCCGAAAGGGATATGACTGATACCAACATTTGGGATCCCAATGACAGTAATGAAATTGTTTGGCTAAACTTAAAGTAAATGAATAGTAAATGATTATGTAGCTTAAACCCAATATGTGCCATATCTCATGGGCTTTCATGATATGTTTTAAATGTTGATTTGAATTTCTATTTGTAATAAGAAGATTCAAAATTTATTGAAAAATGTATTTTAAGTACATATCATAGTTTAATTGTTTTGTATTTAACTATGTTCCGCTTATTGGGCTTTTAGCTCACTTTAAAGTTTCATGGCACAGGTGGTGAAGAAAATAATGAGGAAGCAACATAGTAGCAAGCTGAATCTCTTTTGGGAACCTGATGTCATGAAACCTATGTACATACTAAGCTAAAGTTGTTTCATGAAAATGCTTATCAAAGAACTTTGTGGGTTACACTACAAAAGTTTTGTTTTGAGATAGTACTAATAGTCTAGGATAGTTGTAATACCAACTCTTCATATTTTTGAGTACTAATAGTCTAGGATAGTTGTAATACCAACTCTTCATATTTTTGACTAAACTCTAATGAAGAGTTTTGTAAATATTTTATATTAATATCTTATCATACAATTATCTTGGTTTTACTATGTTTCTTGTGTTATATCAGATTTCATGAATGTATATGTTAGTGACATGTTTTAATTAAGTTTAATTAAAAGTTAAACTAACTAGGGCGTGTTACAAGGAGAACGTTGGATATTTATGTACTTTTATTGCAAAACAAGCTTACGTTGGACTTGTGAAAGTAATAACATACCTTAAATGTTTGACTATTTGCTCTTTTCCTTTGAATTTCTTGCTGCCTTCTTATTTTAGTCTGAGAAAAAAAATTTATAATCAACATCTATTTTAAGCAAGGTTTGATAATTGTTAAAAACAAGTACCAATAGTAGGAAAAGGAATAGTGAAAATAGGCATGGCAATATTAGCATGTGTTTGGATGCATAATCCAAATCTTAGAATTACAATCAAATTTTAGTTTTTTTTCTCTCAATTTTACTATTCACACAGTTTTGTAACTCAAACTTTAAAAGTCCATTGCTTTGCATAGACAAGTCCAAAGGAGATTTTTTTTTAATTGCATCGAATTTCAAGATAAACGAAACAAACTTCATATTGATATTATTTTTCCAAACGCATTTTAAGTTTTTACACTTTTTTAACTCCAGTAATTCAAATATCTTGATAAACGCATAATTAATCTAAACCCAAATTCTACAATCCAAACCTTAGCACAAAACGCATGCTTAATATTTCTATTCTAAATAGATATGATAAAAATGGTTGCGGCCTGGGGCCCATTTGGTGGAGGTTTTGGAGACGGAGTTTTGGATTGAAGTTGAGATAAGTGTTGATGCCGAAAATGTCTCCGGCAGCAACACCCAAAGTAACAATGTCGTCCGGTCAAATCAGGCCAAAAGCTCCGCCGTCGATCACCTGAAAAAAGGGAAGCACCTCGGAATGAGGGGGACACCGGTGTGGTGTCTGTCGTGGGCACTCCGATGCCTAAGTCAGTAATGATACTGAAGAGCGTAGGGAGAGGCTGAGTTTAGACAAGGCGAAATGACCGTACCTGAATTTGTGGGTTTTTCCTCTAGTTATAGGCGTCCTCCCCGGACTCGGGTGTTCGGGGCGACCCGGTCGGGTCGGCTACCTAGGGCGCCCGGCTGGGGGCTAGGGTTGTAGGCCGCAGGGGCTACTGGCCCAATGGGCGCGTGCCACGTGGGGTCTGACTCCAAGTGGGGGACAGAAGGGTGTCCGCCGTCGACGCCTGCAGGGGCAGGTTTGGTGTCAGAGTAGGTGGCGGCGGGTGACGAAGTGATGTTCTGCAGGGGTAGGTGAGCGGCGCCTATAGCAGATGGGTGCCAGGGCGGGTACAGTGTCAGCTGAGGTGACCGTGGGCCCGGATGTCCCTAGCGAACCCGGAGGCAGCCGACACGATGGTTAATCCAAGAGCATCGTGGTCCGCGCACGTAGCCAGCTCTTGCAGGGTCGTAGGATCTTGTCGGCCACTTTCTCGGTCAGCCGACCATCCGAGACGGTGAGTACGTCTCCGTGAAGGCGGGAAAATCGAGAGAAGTGGTCGGCGGTGGTACTTCGTGGTCGGAGCAGAAACCAGCATCAACATAAGCCCCCCAGCATCTCTGGACTGACTTGGCCAGGGATGCTGGAGTAGTCGTCTTCTCGTCTTCTGCTCGACCGTGACCTTGTAGTCGGATACTCGGACAACGCAGGTATCCTCGGGACAATTTCAATTGTAGCCACGTGTCAGTTGTGCCACGTGTCGATCCGTGACTGGCGGGAAGGCAGAACGACACTTCGACTTTTCAATTTCCGAAACTGGCGTCGACGTGGATTAATGGCGGGAAACCGAAGCGTCGCCTCGCTAATCGTGCCCGAATTTCTCGCTAATCCCTCGCCTATAAATAGCGGGGGGCTGACCATCATTTTCTCATCGTTCGCGAAAGATTGATATTGCCGAGCACTTCCGAAGACTGCCGAAGACCATCCAGCTCAGGAACTTGCAGACCAGTGTCGACCAGATCCGAGAAGGTAAAGTTTTTATTTTGCTGCGAGAATGAGTGACGTTTCTGATTCCGAGAACACGGCCTTGTCCGAGAGCGTGGACATCTCGGGGAGCGACTCTTCGTCATCGGGCACAAGGTCGTCGTCGACTGGGGAGGCGACGGGCCTGAGGGGCAGGACACCCGACCAGCTGTCGGGGATCTCCGATATTCCGTCGCCTGGCGACGAAGTCTTCCAGAGTAGCCGAGAAAAGACCGGCGCCGCGCGACTGGCAGAGATACTTCGCGCAGGTCCGAGTACGGCTCCTGACCGCGAGTTCGTCGCGGAGTTGGGTAGGGCTCCCCAGGCCCCCGAGCCCCCGGTCGTTGACCTGACGGCCGAAAAGGAAGCTGCCGAGAGAACGGCGAGCCAGGCCAGCACATCTGGCCGAGATGACGAGGAGTTGTCGGCTAGTATCGACCCGTCCGGGGAGGACACCGAAGCGCGCGACCGGGAAAGCGGGAAGTCGATGCGCATCAACGATGTTAAGGTGTACCGCCGAGCCGACGCCGAGATGACCAGGCTCGCAGGAGGCCGACCCGTGTACACGGCGGATTACTTTACGACAGCCGTGACACCGAGGTATCTGACCTTACTGCGGCGGGACTTCGGGATTCCGGAGGATGTCGAACTTCTAGTTCCGGGGCCTGACGACATCCCCATCTCGCCCGCCACCCGGCTACATCACCCTATCCGTCGAGTACTTCCGGGCAGGGCTGCGTCTCCCTTTCCCTCCGTTCCTCAAGCAGGTGCTGGCCAGGCTGAACGTTGTACCGGCTCAGCTGAACGCGAACGCTTATCGCCTCCTGGTCAGCTGCTACGTCTTGTGGTCGGCGAGCTTCGGCGAGAAGATGCCCGTTGCCGCCTTCCAAAACCTCTACCGGATGAAGTCGGCTCCTTCGTCCAAGGGGTTCTACTACTTCCAGGGGTTCAAGGGGACCTTCATAACCGGGTGTCCAGACTCAGACAAGTAGTTCAAGCACCTCTGGTTCTACGCAAGTGGTCGGTGGCTGCACGAGCGCCTGACATACTATGAGCTGCCTCGGTCCGAGAGGGTCCCAGTCTGGTTCAGGAAGGGCTACGTGTGGACTCGGGCACCACACGTCTCGGAGCAGACCCGAGGGAGAATAAACTTGTTGTGGGACTTGTCCGATTCCGAGAGGAACCAGCATGGGCTCTTGGCGGAGTCCAGCCTGAGGCAGCACTGGGTCGGCTCGTCCTCCACGTCTGGCCGTGCAGACGACCAACAGAGGGCTCCCCCAAGAGTGACTGTCGCGGCCATACCCCCGCCAGCAGTACACTACCGCTCTCGGACAGGCCGACCAGCAGCGGTCGCGGACACTCGATCCGGGGTTCAAAAGGGGGTGCCCGAGGCCATGGTCCGCGAGTCTTCGTTTGGCGACCCGGCTCCAGGAGAATGGGGTCCTCGGGTCGCTGACGAGGACTTAGACCTGGTCATTCGGGATCTGTACCCAACCCAAGGCCTCCGGATCGAAGGTCGTCGACTTGCCGCTTCTTGATGTTGTTGTCGTTCGCCGACTTTCCGAGAACTAATGTACTTGTTTGTTTTGCAGAACCGATGGCCGAGCGTCGCAGGACCAAGCGCCCGAGCCTGGAGGAGAGCAGGGAACAACTCCTCAAGAACACCAGGCTGGCGAAGGGGAAGGGGAAGGAGAAAGAAGCCCCGTTGCCGAGCAGAGCCGTGGCTCCCCCAGCAGCCCCCGTGAAGCCTGCAGCCCCCCCAGCAGCTCCGAGCAGCCGGCACTCGGCTCGTCACGACACTCGACCTGAGAAGTCGAGGGAGGACCGGCCTAGGGAGGATCGGTCGAAGGGGGACAGGCCGAGCAAGGAGTGGCCGAGCAAGGGCGACAGGCCGAGCAAAGACCTTCCGAGGGACGACCGTCCGAGGGAAGATCGGCCGAGCCGGCACGAGCCTAGCTCGAGTCGTCCCCAAGGCGATCTGCTGGCAGTCCCTCCGCCACCGCCTCAACTCGGCCAAGGCGAGCTGCCGCCCACCGAGTCCTCGATTCACCGAGTAATGGTGAACAAGTTCGCGGAGGCGTTGACCGCCGAGCTCGCAGCGGCCTCCATTCTTCAGTCGGTCGGGGTAGGTGCAACTTTCCCCTTTGTTGTCTCCGTTTTTGATTTTCGCTTGTTTGTTTATCCAACCTTCCCTTTCCCAGACCCTCTGCAACCTCTTTTCTGGGAGCGCGGCTGCCAGGGCTCATTACAACATGATGGCCGAGAAGCTCAAGGTCGCCGAAGCTGACCTGAGGTCTGTGAGGAGGTCCGAGAGGGATGCCAGGTCGGCCCAGTATGCTGCCGAGAAGGCTAAGTCGGCTGCTGAGGAGACGACTAAGATAGCCGTGGACTCCTTCAAGAGAGCCGAGGAGATGACAAAAGCTGCCGAATTGGCGGCCGTGACGGCCAAAGACAAATGGATCAGGGCCGAGGACCTAGCACTCGCGGCGCAGCAGAAGGTCGAGGCGGCAGAGACTTCACGCCTCGAGATTGAGAACGCGCTGAAGAAGGCTCAGGAGGAACTCGCTGCTGCCCGAGCCGAGCACCAGCGATACATTGACGTTGCCCTCCCGGCCGCACTTGAAGATGCTCGTGCAGAGGCGCTGGCCGAGTACCTCGAATCCGAGGAATTCAAATCTCGCCTCGCCTCCGAGTACCAGGATGGGATGCGGGACATGAAGGCCTGCTTCATCGATAAAAATCCCTCGCTAGTCGGGGTTGATTGGTCCTTCGTCCCTTCCTGGTCGGAGGAGACAGCGGCCGAGGAGCCTCTGGAGGAGGGTGAAGTGACCGGCCCTGCCCCAGCTCCCGAGGACGTGGTCGTCGTTGACGAGCCGACGCCACCCGAGATTCCCGAGCAGGCCGTCGAGTCAGAGCAGCCGCCGCCAGTCCAACCGACCTCTCCAGGCCTCATCTCCATGGTCGATCTCTTCCCGGACCAGCTAGACTAGAGCCAGCCCCTCGTTTTGATAGGACTACTTGTTTTTTTTTTTTTTTTTCTGGGTTCGAGGGTGCCCAACTTGTACCCTCCTCCTAAGTGTAACCGCTGATATTTTAATTGACACAATTTCTTTTTTTCCATCTACTCTTGTGCACTTATATATATATATATATTTTACGAACTGTGGTTTTGGTCGGGTACTCGGGTCGTGTTTCCGTCCGAGTACCTCTCCTCCCCCCTGGTTCGACTGGGTGGACTTCTAGTGGACCCGAGTCGAACCACACGTGTGCTTGGTCCTGTGGACTTATATATATATATATATATTTATTATATCAATAACTGTGGTCCTGGTCGGGCACGTCCAATTCTGGTCGGTGCCCTGTCGTTGGACCTGTCTCCTTGGTCCGAGAACCATAGGAGATTAAAATTTTTAACAATGTTGGGTCCTGGTCGGGCACGTCCAATTCTGGTCGGTGCCCGGTCGTAAGACCTGTCTCCTTGGTCCGAGAACCATAGGAGATTAAAATTTTTAACAATGTTGGGTCCTGGTTGGGCATGTCCAATTCTGGTCGGTGCCCGGTCGTAAGACCTGTCTCCTTGGTCCGAGAACCATAGGAGATTAAAATTTTTAACAATGTTGGGTCCTGGTCGGGCACGTCCAATTCTGGTCGGTGCCCAGTCGTAAGACCTGTCTCCTTGGTCCGAGAACCATAGGAGATTAAAATTTTGACAGCAAACTAAGACATTTTTTGAATAAATTCTATCATATATATCGGCCGAGGCCTTACAAAATGTTTATTGGTAAAAACGCTTCAAGTGGTCGGCATTCCAAGGGTGTCCGGGCTCTCTGCCATCCTGGTCGGCCAAGCGATATGTTCCTGGGCGGACGACCTCGGTGACCGTGTACGGGCCGTCCCATTTTGGGCCAAATGAGCCGAGGCCGGGTTCCTGGACCAAGACCTTTTTTAGAACAAAGTCCCCCACTCGGAATATCCTGGGTCCGAACCTCTTGTCATAATATCTGGCCACCACTTGGTTGCGGGCAGCTGTTCGGATTAGGGCCTGCTCACGTCGTTCCTCGATCAAGTCGAGCTCGGGAAGCATCTGCTCGGCATTATCCTCCTCATCGTAGTTAACTACTCGGAAGCTCGGCAGGCCGACTTCGACAGGAATGACAGCCTCTACTCCGAATGCCATCGCAAATGGGGTTTCCCCGGTCGCGGTACGCTTAGTCGTTCGGTAGGCCCATAGTACTCGGGGAAGTTCGTTGATCCAAGCCCCCTTGTGCCTCTCAAGGTTCTTTTTCAAGTTTTCCTTGATGGTTTTGTTGGCGGCCTCCACCTGTCCATTGCTCTGAGGGTGTCCGGGAGAAGAGAACACCTTCTTGATTCCGAACTGTTCACAGAGAGCGATGAACTTGGGATTGTCGAATTGCTTCCCGTTGTCTGTTACGACGGTGTGCGGGAGCCCGAACCGACAAATTATGCTCTTCCACAAGAAGCTGGTGCACTTTGCCTTCGTCTGCTGGGCCAATGGTTCCACCTCGACCCACTTCGTGAGGTAGTCTATTGCTACGATGCAATAACGAAGCTGTGACCGGGCCATGGGGAGTGGTCCGATCAGGTCGAGAGCCCACTTGGCGAACGGCCAGGAGCACACCACCGAGGTCAGCTTCTCGGGATGTGACTTGATGGCCCTAGCGAACTGCTGGCACTTTAGGCATTTTTGGGCAAAGTCCATCGCATCTTTGCCCATGGTCGGCCAGTAGTACCCCTGCCGAAGGCACTTGAACGACAGGGCTCTCCCCCCCGAGTGGTTCCCGCAGACCCCGCTGTGCACTTCCTTCATGACGTACTCGGCTTCGGCAGGGCCAACGCAGCGCTGGTAGGGGGAAGAATACCCTCGGCGGTACAGTTTTCCGTCGATGATGCTATACCTGGCCGAGGTGTTCTTGATCCGCCGAGCCTGTTCTCGGTCCTCAGGAAGCTTGGACTTGGCGAGGTACCTGATGATCGGATCCATCCAGGTGGTGGCGTTCTCGGAACAGAGGACCTGCTCTTCTCGCTCGATACTCGGCTGGTCCAGTCGTTCGATGGGGAACGAAACCAGACCATCGAGGTCATTCCCCGAGGCGAGCCGAGCGAGGGCATCCACCTCAATGTTCTCCGAACGAGGTATCCGAGTAACCACCTGGGTCTTGAATTGGCCGAGCAGGGCTTTCACCCTGCCCAGGTACTTCGCCATTCTCGCCTCCTTCGCCTGGAACTCCCCGGTCACCTGGTTTACAATGAGCATCGAGTCGCTGAACACTTCGATGTCTTGCACACCGAGTTCTCGGGCAAGGCCGAGCCCGGCGATCACAGCCTCGTACTCCGCTTCGTTATTGGACGCCTTAAAGTTAAAGCGGAGTGCTTGGCTGGTCTTATACTAGTCGGGGCTTACGAGGACGAGCCCCGCACCGGAGCCCCCCGAGTTTGAGGATCCGTCAACGAACAGTTTCCACCTTGAGACGTTCATGTTCGGTGCCGTCGGGCCGTCTTCACTGGGTGCTGCGACCTCCTCCGTTGGATCCGGAGTAGGCTCGGGAGCGCCCGTGAATTCGGCCACAAAATCGGCTAGCGCTTGCGCCTTTACCGCAGTTCGTGGAACGTATTCGTTGTCGAATTCTCTAAGTTCGATGGCCCACTTCGCGATCCAACCCGACAGCTCGGGGTTCTGAAGCACCTGGCGAAGCGGGTAGCTGGTCGGGACACGGATCGGGTGACCCTGGAAGTACGGCCTCAGCTTGCGAGCTGAAGTGACCAACGCTAAGGCCAACTTTTCCAGAGGGGTGTACCTCTCCTCTGCGTCTTGAAAGGCCTTGCTGCTGTAGTAGACGGGGAGCTGTATCCTGTCTTCTTCTCGGATTAAGACCGAGCTAACTGCCTTCTCGGACACAGCAAGGTAGACGAGTAGCACCTCCCCGGGAACAGGTTTCGACAGCAGCGGTGGGCTAGCCAAGTACTCTTTCAAGCCCTCGAAAGCTTCCTCGCACTTGTCGTCCCAGCTGATCTTGCCTTGGCCCTTAAGCGCTTGGAAGAACGGGGAGCACTTGTCGGTGGACCGGGACACGAACCGGGAGAGGGCAGCGATCATCCCAGTAAGCCTCTGAACCTCCTTCGTCGTCCTCGGCGGCTGCAAGTCGACGACGGCCTGGGCCTTGGCGGGGTTGAACGGGCGCTCGGGGAGCGCGAGTAATGAAAAGAATGCTGGAAAGGCACGGTGCCCTCCTTCTAGCGCCAAAATGTTGATGCCGAAAATGTCTCCGGCAGCACCACCCAAAGTAACAATGTCGTCCGGTCAAATCAGGCCAAAAGCTCCGCCGTCGATCACCTGAAAAAAGGGAAGCACCTCGGAATGAGGGGGACACCGGTGTGGTGTCTACCGTGGGCACTCCGATGCCTAAGTCAGTAATGATACTGAAGAGCGTAGGGAGAGGCAGAGTTTAGACAAGGCGAAATGACCGTACCTAAATTTGTGGGTTTTTCCTCTATTTATAGGCGTCCTCCCCGGACTCGGGTGTTTGGGGCGACCCGGTCGGGTCGGCTACCTAGGGCGCCCGGCTGGGGGCTAGGGTTGTAGGCCGCAGGGGCTACTGGCCCAATGGGCGCGTGCCACGTGGGGTCTGACTCCAAGTAGGGGACAGAAGGGTGTCCGCCGTCGGCGCCTGTAGGGGCAGGTTTGGTGTCAGAGTAGGTGGCGGCGGGTGGCGAAGTGATGTTCTGCAGGGGTAGGTGAGCGGCGCCTGTAGCAGATGGGTGCCAGGGCGGGTACAGTGTCAGCTGAGGTGACCGTGGGCCTGGATGTCCCTAGCGAACCTGGAGGCAGCCGACACGATGGTTAATCCGAGAGCATCGTGGTCCGTGCACGTAGCCAGCTCTTGCAGGGTCGTAGGATCTTGTCGGTCACTTTCTCGGTCAGCCGACCATCCGAGACGGTGATTACGTCTCCGAGAAGGCGGGAAAATCGAGGGAAGTGGTCGGCGGTGGTACTTCGTGGTCGGAGCAGAAACCAGCATCAACAATAAGTTTTGAAAATTTGTATTTGGTTGAAAAAAAAATGTTTGGAGTGAAAAAAAAAATGTAAAAACTTGAAATGTGTTTGGAAAAAAATATCGATATGGATTTTATTTTATTTCTCTTGAAATTATATGTAATTTGGAAAAAAAAAAAATTTCAATTTGAAATAACAAACTTATGAACTTTTAAAGTTTGACTTTATTGTAGACATTTAAATACATAAATATTGAAAAGTAGTTTTGAGTTAAAAAAAAAAAGACAAAATATATATATATATATATTTATAGATATGTTTGGAGAAGTTTCCCAAACCGAACCTAAGACTTAACGATAGTTCAGTGCCACATTATTGAGATCTTGCATTGAAAGCTCCCACCTGAGTGTTAAATGAAAATTTAATGGTAAATAAAGCCAAGGGAAACAAACAATAATTTTTTATTTGTAGCTCTATATGTTTAATATTTGACCCTTTCTTCAAATGATTTATTTGCATAATACTATTCAAAAGAGAGCACTTAAAAATCTACATATTAACATTCTGGAAGTAAAAAACAAAAATAAAAGGAAAATTAAAAATTTATCTCGTGCTATTTTTAGGGCATCATTAGGAGAGCTTCCTAAAAGCTATATTTGATTTTTTGATTTCATAAACTACTTCTGAAAGAGTTTAAATGATCTTTAAGAAGTGTTTTTTATCTACAAATTAAAGATCTTTCAGTCAAACCCAAAAACATATGACGTCTAAAAAAAGTTGTCTTAAGTAGATTTTAAAACTTGCGTAAGAGTTTAAGTAAAACATTAGAAACTTCATTTAGACATTTTTATTTATTATTAGAAATTTTTACAATTATTTTGAGTTTTTAAAGCTCTTTTAAAAATATTATTTCAAACAATTACTAAAAAATTACAATTTTTGTTTTTAATGATTGAAAACAAAAACAAAAATTTTGTGAAACAGTCCGTATACCGTGTAAGTATATTTATTGAAAAGAATTAGGAATGGTAATACATATATAAATATATATTAAACATATAGATATGTTTATTTCAAAAATTACACCCACATGAAGGCGGATCCATCCCTTTTTGTCGAATGGATACGATATGGAGTTTAGAATGTGAGAAGGAGCAAAGTAATCAGCCGAAAATAAATAATATATTTGTTGATTTATTAACAATTCCTTCATAGTCGGATTTCAAACTTTTTGTTCGAAAAAACACTCTGAAAAAAGTTTTAAAAAATTGACTTTAAGGGATGCCAAACACCCATATAGACCTATGCCTACTATTTCTTCTGGCAGTTGGTCTATAATGAAAATAGAAAAAAGAAAAAAGGTTTTACAAAACAAATAAATAAATTGCTAGATATATAGGGGAAAGAACAACTGACCTTCTCCGCCCATTGATGTTCTTGAAGGACTTCAATTAATCATGAATGATCTAAAAGAAGAGATATAATTGGTATTAGCTAAGGGTCCTCTATATATATATATATATATATATACGTATATATATTCTGGCCAATCAAATTTGCCACGTCGTTAGTTAGACTTTTCAACTAAACTTTCAAGTGGATTATGACCTCACGGATGAGAAAAATTGCAACAATTGCGACCACTCTTTTTCCACGCCACAGAATACTGTACGTTAACTTGTTACAATCTAGATTTAATATTATTGGTCTTTGCAACGACTACATCCCAAGTGGAATATGACGTATGAGAAAACTAAAGTAAATTTACTGCAATTCTACCAAATTTTTTTACCTAACAGAAATTCATCGTGAATATTTAAGAAGCTGCATATTAATGACGTTACAATTCACCAAAACAAAAAAAAATATTAATGATATTACAACATACGCATGCACTGTTTCAAGGCGACGACGTCGTCAAAGCTCTTTTAAAAATACTAGTTAATCAAAGTAAAGAGGGAAAATGAGCTTTTTTTCACAAATAATTAATTAAAAATAAAATACAGTTTGGATCATCGTCTGAAAATTGTTTTTAAACAAAATTTAAAACATTTAATACATTATTTTCTCTCATGAAAATTTGAAGTTAACTCATGATCCAGACGAATTTAAAAACTCTCGGCAACTTTCATTCCTTATTGTTGTCTTTATGCATGTGTCCAATTGATACTCGAAAAAAAAAAAAAAAATGGTACACTTTTTGCTTTTTTTTAGGTGGAGAACTGAGGAAGGTGAACAACCTAGAGCTTATCCGTATGTAGAATTTCAGAAGGGGTTGGTTTTGTACCTGGAATGTTGCTCCTAGTTTTTGATCATTAAAATGCCCTTTTCAAGCTCTAAATTTGGATGTTTGAGGTATGGTAAAGATTATAATTTGTCAGTTTAAAGCTGAGAAAAAAAAAAAAAAAAGGGCATGTTTGAATCTGCCCAAAAATCACCATGCTTCAGAACACACTATAGCAGCTTCCTATTGTGATTTCACTTTTTCTTCCAATGGGACCCACCTCCACTATCTTCTTTGGTAGAGGAGTAAAACTTTTGTAATTTGTAGAGATTTTGTAATTTATGGATTTCTTCAAAATTTTATGTTTTCGGGGGATTTGTTGTTAATTTGTAAAGATTTTGGTGTTTGGTTTGTGGGAAATTTCCTCTTTTTTGGTGGGTGCACATAAGAAATGATTTCTCACCAAATCTAAAGCGATTTAGCAGGTTTTATTTAGACCCAAAAAACAATTCAGAAAACAGGACAAAATTGCTTGGTTGCCGAGAACCCACTACCAACGGGAAGTCATCAGCGACGGCAAGAGGAAGAAAGAGAGAGAGACGAGTCTTACCAGATTCAAGAGTCCACCAAATTCTCGTCAGTAGGAGCTTCGACTTCCCCAAAATCAACAAACGATGAGGTAGACACCAAAATGTCCCCAGCAAGCAAGATAAATCTCTCAGAGATGATGAAAAACTATAGAGATTGGAGAGAAACGAAAAGAGGAAACGGAAAGGGAAAGCACCGAAAGATTGGAGATGGAAAATGCAAGTTTGAGAGAGAAAGGAAAGGGAAAGGTAATTGGAAAAGAGGAGGGCTGAGAAAGGAAGATGCAGTATGGTCAGAATGCATAGTTGAAGAAAACATAAACAACACCCAAAAAGTTGCGTTTTTTTACACGAAAACTGAACAGTAACTTTTTATCTACTATTTTATATATGTAGATTATCAATGGAGGTTTTCTGTTGATTTAGTTGAATCTGTAATTTTGCAATTAGGAGAGTTTTCTTGAGTAATATTAAATGATACATGAAAATGAATTTAAATGTGAACTTCATACTTGGTCAAAAATTATAATTTTGCCTCATTTCTAATTTGCTTTTAGAATTGTTTGAGTCTGTTAGTTTATAAAGCCATCCTTAATGTTTAAACTGTTATAGCAGAGGTGTCAATTACAATTCTATATTCTAAAAAGATAGTCAATTGCCACTAGCATGATCTTCACATTTCAACTCTAGAAAATAATATAGTTTTACAAACTCTAGATGATATTAACAACTCCCGTTTTTTTTTTTTTTTTTTTTCTTTGGGCTAATTAACAGCTCCTTTTTGTTTTATAGTAACGTGTGTTCAAATGACAGATATTTCCAAGAAGACATGCAAACATCCAGGCGGAAACAAATATAAATAAATAAATAACTGACTCACCAGTCGACAACATGCCAAAAGGTTAGATAGTACATTAACTTGTTCCTATCAATAATTAAATTTAATATTGGTCTTCAACTGCTACCTTCCAAGTAGTTGATGAGAAAAATGAAGTCAATTAATGCAACTACAATTTTTTAAAGGTTGAGGCTACGGTAGAACTCTTTTATACATCATATTAATAGAGTTCTTTTTTAAATCGTTTAGATATAATCAAACAGTTAATATATTGATTGTCTATGATAGTTATAATGCACATTACCTCATACTAGTATAAAATAAAAAATTTAAATATAATATATCAAAAAGTAAATTAAAAAGAAAACATACCCATTCCCTCCCTGGCCGACGACCCCCCGCCGACAAGCCAGTCCCCCCACCGACGCCGACCAGCCCAGTCCCCCCCCCTCTTCAACGCTAACGAGCCCCCTCCCCCTCCCCCTACCCCCACGCCGTGAGGCTAGAGCCCCACCTCCCCCCACCCCCCCACCCCCACTGCCCTCGCCCCAGCCCCCACCGCGAGACCAGTCCCCCATCGCCCCCCCACCCCGCTCCCAACGCCGACAAGCCCAATCCCCCCCCCCCCCGAATCCAGATCTAGAAGCCATTTAGGGGGGAGGCATCGGCATCGGGGGAGGGGGGGCCACCTCGGCGTCGTCACCGTTGGACGGTCGCAAGACCATTTTTTTTTAGTTTTTTTTTAATTTCTATTTTTTTGTGTGTATATAATAGTATGAGTTAAGGTTCATTATAGTTATCATGCATAAGCAACACTTAACCGTTCGATTATATTAGGACGGTTTAAAAATGAACTCTATCGATAAGGTATATAAATGAGACTTTACCACATATTTACCATTTTTTAAATATAATATATCAAAAAGTAAATTAAAAAGAAAACATACCCATTCCCTCCCTGGCCGACGACCCCCCCGCCGACAAGCCCGTCCCCCCACCGACACTGACCAGCCCAGTCCCCTCCCCCCCCCCCTTCGACGCTAACGAGCCCCCCTCCCCCTCCCCCTACCCCCACGCCGTGAGGCTAGAGCCCCACCTCCCCCCACCCCCCACCCCCACTGCCCTCGCCCCAGCCCCCGTCGCGAGCCCAGTCCCCCATCGCCCCCCCCACCCCGCTCCCAACGCCGACAAGCCCAATCCCCCCCCCCCCCCCCCGAATCCAGATCTAGAAGCCATTTAGGGGGGCATCGGCGTCGGGGGAGGGGGGGCCTCCTCGGCGTCGTCACCGGTGGACGGTCGCAAGACCATTTTTTTTTTAGTTTTTTTTTTAATTTCTATTTTTTTTTGTATATAATAGTATGAGTTAAGGTTCATTATAGTTATCATGCATAAGCAACACTTAACCGTTCGATTATATTAGGACGGTTTAAAAATGAACTCTATCGATAAAGTATATAAATGAGACTTTACCACATATTTACCATTTTTTTAAATAGAAATCCAACGTGAAAACTAGAAGAAACTGCATTGATAGGCTACTTTGTACGGATTTTCTCTAAATTTTTTGAATTTGATAATTGAACTTTGTTTATGTTTTTAAAGGAATTTATATTGAAATTAGTAAAAATGATCAACATTGCCCTTTTTTGACGATAATGTGCAAGACATATATAAAAAGCCATCCAAATTTTAATGAATTTGAGCATAAAGGACTAACAATGTCAAAATTTATAAGTTCAACAAATTGATTATTGATGAGTCGGGTTTATACCGGTGATTCGAATACAATCATCTTGATGTGTTGCTAGTTGAAGAGTCATTTTAATGTTTTTCTAGTTGTTTTTTAGTGTATTTAAGTAGGTTTGGAAGCAAAGGACTCTTCAAGTAAATCATGCGAATTTGGTGCAAATTCTGCTAGACGCAAAGCTCAGGAAGGATAGAGAGCCAAGGCTGCAGCCCTGAAGCTCGGCAAAGCAGGGGCAGAGTAGTGAGGGCTGCAGCTCTTGTTCGCAGAAGTTTCCCTTTCTTGTAATTTTTGATTCAAAAGTTGCCCAACAAGTCTATAAATAGGAGTGATTAGGGTTTGTCTAGTGTGTTTGGCTACAGGAGAAGCTGATAACTAGTAGAAGAAAAAGAAGAAAAAAATATTTTTAGCTTTAGAATTTCATATTTTATTTTCAATTCTAGTTTTAGGTTTTGTTTTCTACAAAATTAAGGAGAGATCATCTTGAAGATCAAGAGGAGAAGGAGGAGGAGATTAGACGAAGAATCTTGGAGACTTGTGATACCTCCGTAATTGGGTTTTCTTATTATTTTCTTATCTTTTGATTTTTGTAATTTAAGAATGGTTGAACCTTTGTTTTGTAGATTTTTATTTATGAATTAGTTTTCTTCTCTAGAATTCCGGTGTAGCCAAATTATGATGTTTTGATTATTCTTTTAATTTTGTTGTTGATTTATTTTCCATGATTGCGTGTTCTTTAATGTTCTTAATGCTTCTAGATAATTGGCCACTATTTAGTTGATTGGTTAATCATAATGAAACCGGAAGGAGATTCATGTGTCTAGTTCATTGTGTTGAATGCCATAGGTTGCATGCGGGATAGGAATATACCTTCATAGCTTGTGTAGTCTCTACATGGGAACCACAAATCTTAATGAGTTCTTATTGGTTTTAATTCATATAGGAATATAGTGAATTAGCTTCTAAGGATATTTTTGTTAAGACCTCGGGATGTGAATTGGTTAGGGATTCTCGACTATCAACTAAGAAAATAAATTGGGGCTTTTGAGATTGAATAATTAAGGCGGAATAGTTATGGTGAAATCGGAAACCTAGATTTTAGTATTTTGAGTTTTTATTTTTATTATTGTTATTTTTTATTTTAAATTCCTTTTCGGTTTATTCAAATAAAGTTAGAGTTAATATAATTTTGGTAATTGATAAATAGCAGTCCTTGTGGGAACAATACTTTACTCATTACTTTATTACTTGTTAACGATAATATATACTTGCATTACAAAATCTGCAACAAGTTTTTGGCACCGTTGTCAGAGATAACAATCTAACAGTTTGCTAGTAATACCCCCAAACTTAACGTTTTGCTAGTCCTCGAGCAACAAAGTGATAAATCAAACAAACAAAAAAAATGGATAACAATCTATAGACAAAACAAAACAAAAATCTATCAACGAGCAATAATTTAGTTTGACTCACAAAACATGCCTCAAAATTTTTATATAGTTTATAACTCAAGGGAAGCTCTGAACATTAAATGGGTCTAGAATTTCATTTCCATTGCCAACCTCACCTCATTATAGATTCTTCAAGTGTGTGTGTGATAAACTCATCACACTCAACGACCTACAACTCTGATTAGTTTATGCAGGCAAGTATGTAATGATGGATCTCTAGATGAAGAAATTTATGAACTCCATAAGCCTGCTTTTCATGCCACTCTCCATTAATGTCGATAAACACAATACCAAGGATCAATAGGACTTCATTAAGCTTATAATGTGTGGCTAAGGTTAAGGTAGGATATATAGAAAAATTGTAGTTGAAAATCACCCAAAAACACACAATTATTCTAGGAACGTTATATTGCCAAAAACTCTTCCCAAAGTAGACCTTCCCAAAACTTATTCAACATTTTGTATCAACCACTTTATTTTCCTCTAATTCTCTTTTTTTTTTTTTATGTTTTCTTTTCTCTTTTTTTTTCTTTGCTTTTTTTTTAATTGATTTATTTAATTTTTTTTAAAGATAATTGAAGGAAATCTAAATTTGCACTAGTAATTTCACACAATATACCCATCCTCCCCATTCATTTGCACAACTCAAAGTATTCCTAGACCAATCCATGTGCTTAAGGGCGAAGGTTGAAAGGTACGAAATTCTTTTCAAGCTAGGCTAATATAATGGTTAACAAAGAAAAGTTAATTAATTTCGGCTCAAAAAGGCCGAAATAGGGATAGATTATTTCATCGGATAGGCTCGAAAGGCTCAAATGATCCAAAAATGGCCTAAATCGTATCCTTAGCATTGCATTATCTGGGATTTCGCTTTGAGTAACAATCAAACAGGTTCTAGAGTTCAATGAGATCCAAAAATTACTAAAATCCACATAAACGTTCTCTAAGTATGCAAGGTGGCAAAGTGGTTAAAGCTGCTTGTGTTCAAAGAATCTAAAAACAAAGCAAAGCGACAATGAAATCAAGCACACAAACAAGAAAACATTCATCACTTCCCAAAAGCTACGAAAAGGTCAATCATGCTCATATCATCGACTTTTGCATTCAAACTTCATCATTAAAATAAAACATTTTTTTTAATGACAAAAACAGTAATTAAAAAAAATTAAACAAAAACAAGAAAACAAAGATAGATAAAATAAAACATGCAAGTGTTTCCCACCCCTAAACTCAAGATGAATAGTGTCCCCAATGTCATGAACGCACAAAGAGAATGGACACACTTACCTGATCTTTAGAGGCACTACTCCTTCTCTCCGTCAACTTCATCACTGCCTCTCAAGATTTCTGGCGCTGCAGCGATGGAAGTGTGGCGCTGCAACGCCCACAATCTGTCTCCGTTTTTTCTTTCCCAGGCACTAATGAGGGCTGCAGCACCCACAATCTGTCTCCGCTTTTCTTTTTTCTTTTTTTTTTAACGGGCGCTGCAGCCGTGAGAAAGAGGGTTGTAGTGCCCACAACCTGCCTTATGCAAAAGACTGGGCACTTGGACTCCTCGGTTGGAGGAAGCCAGGAAGAAAACTCAAATGACTAACCCCAAACTTGCTTGAAACCCTAATTGAAACAAATCCATATAGAAAAGATTAGTAATTAATATAAACTAAACACACTAATGAAAACATGATTGTATAGAATTAAAATAAAGAAACTAAAACAAAAGATCAAAGTTTAGAACACTTGGGTTGCCTCCAAGAAGCGCTTGAGTTATAGTCGTCGGCTTGACTATGGAAAAGGGCTCGTCAAAGAGCGGCTTTCGCCCATAATAAGTGTCATATAACACCACATATGGGTCTTGGTTGTTGATGCCCTCAAGCTTGGCAAGATATGGAATGAATCGGCATGTGTGCTCAACATGATTCAGTTTCGTTGTATGTACTTGGTGGGCATGTAGGAATGATGCTAATGCCGGTGGAGGAGGTATTGGCCACATCGGATCGTGATACACATGAGCTTCGATAATCAACGTGGGCACAATATGTTGGGAATTATAGAGTTCTTGTGATTCTTCTTCAACGACCAAGTCTTGTGTCCCTTCCTCACTCAAAGAGTCGTCATCATGAAACAACTCCAAGTGCTTATCTATTTGCGTCGGCTCCTCAAAGCGGCAACCATCTATGTTGATTATTGGAACATTCATAGTGGGAACTAATGCATTCAATTCTTTGAAGTTTTCCACCATTGTTGCCGTCCTTCTCATGATTGCACATGATTCCTCTCGAAATTCCTTCATCCACTCAAGATTTTGATCCATCTTCTCCATATGGTAAGCAAATAAGGCTAGCAATTCGGAAGATGTCTCCGTATCTTGATATCGGGTGTCAATCCATGGCTCCATAAGGTATGAATTATTCTCCCAATAGTAGTTGTTCATTGAATAATTTAAATTCCAATAATCGAACTCGGCCATGTCTTCCAACAGATAATAGGCTTCATCAATTGATTGTTGGTAGAAAGAGGTGGTATCATTTCCACTTTCAACCCAATTTCTTGTTGTAGCTTGCAAGCCATGAAGGAAGAGTTGAATCTGAAATTCCTTCGAAAAACCATGATAAGGAAATCGAATTAGCAAATCTTTGTACCTCCACCAAGTACTATACAATGGCTCCGAATCATATGGAATGAAATTCATGAGGACTCGTCGATGAAAATCTTGAAGTACTTCAGACAAGATAAAAACAAGAAAAAGATTAAAATAAATAAAAAGCAAAAAATTCAAATTAAAACTAGAGCTAATTGGTATCGACATTAGTAAAAAAAAAAAAAAAAAACAATACCCGACAACGGCGTCAAAAACATGTTGCGGATTTTCTAACGCAAGTGTACGTTCTCGTCAACAAGTAATAAAGTAATGAGTAGAATATCGTTCTCACGAGGATTGTTGTTTAACAATTATCGAAATTATTTTAACTAACTTTATTTAAATAATTGAAAAGAACAAATTAAAAATTAATAAAACCAGTAAGAAAAAACCCAGCATTACAATCTTTACTCAACACTTCATTTGAATCGATCCCTCTACTCATCCCTAGATAAATTAATCAATTTGAATTATTAACCGAGAGTCCTAAGCTATCTAAAAGCCTCTTCCGATGGTCAGATAGAAATACCCCCCTTAACTAACTGTAACGTCCCGACTTTTCAGACCGTTACTTAACTAACATACTTATTCTTATTTAATTTAGTCTTAATATTCACTTACGTTTGATTCCGAAAATACAAGAAATTTTTTTTTTTTTTTATATCCGTATTACAAAAATTAGAATCACTAAAATTATTAATTGAGGAACTAAAAACCTCTAGCAACTAATTATCCAATTTAAAATCGTAGTTAGATGACATATAAACAAAAAGGTTATAACTTCATAAAAATTACCAAGAAACAGTCTAAGGTCTATTTTTGTAAAATACTCATACAAATTTAGTGGCGTCATAACATTGGAACATAATTATAAATATAGTTAATATAAAATAGTTTTACGAAATCTAAATGCGAAAATTTAATTCGTAGTGGTATCCCACTCCCGTCCTTCATCGCCTCCGCACAGCTTCGCCAGTCCATAGAACATCTAAGCAATGTGCTGCTTACCCGAGTTACCTACAGCACGAACACACAATGATGAGCTTCCGCTCAGCAAGTACAAACATTATCTCACAAATCATTTTCATAAAATCATATCATCACATGTAACATCATGAATTGTTAACAAATGCATGTGAACTATATGTGTTCATTTATGCTTTATTATTTACATATCTTGTCTACTAAGGGCCCCTATGTCGTACCCATATGCGCGCAACCAATGGGGAGTTAGGGGAGCGACCCTCCAACAGCCTCCAAGGTCATATTTTGTAACTTTCGTTCTTATCATATCCTCTCACTAGTGGAGGTTGGTACGACACTTAATCCTATATTTTATTTGCCTCGTTCTTATTAATTGTGACAATGTGTAGATTTACATGTCACTATGCATATATCATTATGACATAATCGTATGTGAGGCATGCCGATCATTTCAGTGCAAGATGAATTATGCACATTAGATACTTAATCAAAGCAATACGTATAACTCATATACTCATAGCATCATCAAGTCAAGTCATAGCAAATGTAGATTATCAACAAGGAAAAACATTTTTGTTCCATGCTGTAGGTGAGGTTTGTACTTACTTGTCTTATATGCTTAAACTTCCGGAGTTGTATCACTGATACGCAGATTTGAGAAATTGCCTGATTAACAATATCTCATTATTAGATAGAATTATAGTAATATTACTTTATTTATTTATTTAATAAATTATACAGAACTTAATTCACTTATATCATAGTTAACCTTAACAATTAATTCCTATTAATTATTAAGTATTAAAATAATTTCCATTAATTATTATTTAATTAATTTAATTTAATTAATTATCTTAATTAATTAATTACTGATTAATTAATTGATTAATTAATTAATTAAGTAATATTAATTATTACTTTATTTAATTAAGAAATTATAATTCAATTCTATAATTTTAATTGACTTATAATGGTTATCTTGTTAATAATTTAATTTATGTTACTTAAATATTCATTCTCATATAGTAATTATTAATTATTAATTCGAATAGTAATAATTAATAATTTGATTAATCTCATAATTAATGTTTGATTAATCTCTAGTTAATTATCCATAATTATTTTGATGGTTAAATCAATGATTTATAATTAATGATTAATTAATCTCTAATTAATCATATATTATAATTATGTAGTTCTTTAACATAATAATCTTGATTATCATTTACTAACTCTTATAATTAATTATTTAACTTTTAATCAATTAATTAATTAAATACTTTATTAATTACATTTGGTTATGTATTAATTAATTAATTAATTAATTAAGTAAATAATAAATCAATCAAGATGACAATTAGTCACCTAAGGGTATACCTCTTTTTTTATTATTGGGCTAGCCCAACCCCTAAGTTATGTTCATCAAGTTGGGCTAAGGTAAACTCTTGGTATACACTTAGTAACCACCTAGTATACTTTATGTTGGCCCATTTAAAAACTTATAATTTAATTTCATAAAGTTAGGGTTTTCGCATTGTTTGATCATACACTTAAAACCAATTCATTTCGTAGCTAAATATGTTCATGTGTCAAGACTTACCCTTGTGTCACCTTTTACTATTTAATCGTTTTCTCGGTATAGGACTTTAACTTGTACGATTTATTTAGATTTGAGTATGATTCCGTTTTGGACACTAGATGGCTTGTTGGAAAGTTTGAAACATCTAGTTTCTGTCCTTACAACTTGTTTTCCAAGATTTCATGTGTTTCAAGCGTTAATGTGGACGTTTTTCTAAGTGTCTTTTGGTAAAATTTTAGATTACCAGATTACACTTCAATCTTAAGGGATTTATTAAAATTCATGCACACATCCGTTTTAAACGCATGATATCTCATTTTGAAGCTTAAGATGTCTACTTTACAGAGGTAAAGTCATTTCCTTTATTACTGGAGTTCTTCATACCATCAACTTAGGTTTTGTTACTGTTGGTTTCACAGTTAAACCATAAATCCAGATTCATAGGTAAGATTAGAAAAATCATAACAATTTACTTACAAGTCCAAATAAGCCAAAAGATATGTCATTGGAAAGCTTATAATGTCTATTTTGTATGATAAGAACAGTTTCATAAAACGTTAAGGTTTACTAACTCAAAAGATGCAAAACCCGTGGCTAGGACAGGGTTCCAGACAGGATTTTCGGTTCATGATCCAAACTTGTAAAATTCGTCAAAAATTGCACATTTATCCGTTCAAGGCGTAAGATACCTTTTTGGAAACCTTAAAGAATATAGTTTTTAGATCTATAATTTATAGTCCAAAATTTTGAGTCTAAAGGGTTCGAAGTACAGTGAACCCAAGGCTATGCTGTGACTCGGAGGTTCATTTTCTCTTCATATTTAGTGTCACAACTTCAAAGGCACATAACTTTTGACATATAAAAGCAAATCAAGTGATTCCAAAGTCTAAAATGAAGCTTATCCTCTGTAGAATCTTAATACATAATTTATTTTTCATACCAAAGCTTCTACTGTATGGCATGATACCACAACAACCACAAACTTCAACAAAGTTCATAGATCTTACCGAAATGCTCCGGGAAGCCTTTAAGATCTCGAACCTTCCAAGTTCTTCACAAAAATTTTTCCTAACTAAGAAAAATCTAATATTAAGATCATAACTAAATATCATGATTTAGTTCTTTCAAAAAGACTACAACACGAAGAATACCGCTAGGTTACCTTTCGTGAAACGTCCTCTAACTTCGTCTCTCACCCCTTCGTTCTTCGGAAAGAGATTTCTTAGAACTTGAAAATAGATGGAGGAGGGTATTAGAGATGTGGTGGAGATGGAGAATGGTGTTGGTGGTTCTCGGTTTGGTTTGGAGCTTGGTGGTGGTTAGAGAGTTTGGATTTGAGAGCTTAACTTGTGTGAGAAAGAAAATGGGTTGTTAGGGGTTTGTGCTTAGCCAACATTGGCCTTGAGGGAGCTGTCATTTGGGGAGTGAAATTGAAGAATATTTGGCTGAATTAGCCCTTGCATGGCCGACACATTGGGGAGAGTTTTTGGGTGGAATCTTGGTTCAATAAAGTGAAGGCAATGTGTCCCCTCCACATGCACAACACTTCACTCTTTTCCACCCTTTTGTTCACATTTCCCTATTGTTTCATGAACCAACACATCCGGATCCTCCCCCTAGGATTCTCATTTCATTTTTTTTTTTCTTTCATTCAATTTCCACCCTTGATCCAAGTTGTCATCTTCATTCTCAACCATTGGATCTTCCATCACATCTATCCTCACCCTAAGTTCTCATTGGTCACTTATCATCCAAAGTTTGACCATTGATTTGCCTAGGATTCTCTAGCATCAAATCTACACCATTGATTTCAAAACAAGCATAAATTTTGATCAATTTCCCACCTTTGGATTTCCTAAGAGTAAATACTAGTAATTCATCTTCTATTCTTGTGACACATTAATTTCCAATCATGGTAACAAAGCTTGACTATTGATATGATCAAAATAAATATTAAGATCATTAAATCGACCTAATAATAATAATCGGGGTCCTTCCCAAAAATTATCGCAAACCCCCTAATACGACATAATTAATTTTTCGTATAGGTATTTATATGTCGTTCATCTCATATTTTATGTATTTAAAATTTCTCATTTAAATAGAGAAATTTAACACTGTTAAATCATCGACATCACATATATAATCAGTCGATCTTGAAATCTGACATTCATCGAGATAATTCATTAAAAGCATATTAATGAAGGAATCAAAATAAAAATTCATGAATTATGCTTATGAATTTCTAGGGCATCACAATCTACCCTCCTTACAAAATTTTCGTCCTCGAAAATTAGAACAAAAATGGAAAATTTTTCCTCATTTTGTCTTCACGTTCCCAAGTGGCTTCCTCGATCTTGTGATTTCGCCATAACACCTTGACAAGAGGTATGGTCTTGTTTCGGAGAGTCTTTTCTTCACGAGCCAGAATTTGCACTGGCTTTTCTTCATAGGAGAGGTCCTCGTGAACTTGAATTGGTTCATGCTCTATTACGTGAGACGGATCCGGGACATATTTCTTCAGCATTGAGACATGAAAGACGTTGTGCACGGTTGACAACTCTGACGGTAGTGCTAATCTATAAGCTACCTTACTGACGCGTTCTGTGATCTCAAAGGGTCCTATGTACCTCGGGCTCAACTTGCCCTTCTTTCCGAATCGCATCACGCCCTTCATTGGTGCTACCTTCAAGAAAACATAGTCTCCTTTTTGAAATTCAAGAGGCCTCCTTCGCTTGTCGGCATAGCTCTTCTGTCGACATTGAGCTGCTCCTATGCGTTGTCGTATTTTCTTGACTGCTTCAGTGGTCTTGATAATGAAATCTGTGGTTTCCAATTGCTTCTCCCCTGTTTCATGCCAGTGTACCGGTGATCGGCACTTCCTGCCATAGAGTGCTTCATAGGGTGCCATCCCGATGGTCGCCTGATAACTGTTGTTGTAGGAGAATTCAATCAACGGTAGCTTCTTGTTCCATGCACCTTTGAAGTCCATGACACAAGCACGAAGCATATCCTCTAAGGTTTGAATGGTTCGCTCGGATTGACCATCCGTTTGAGGGTGAAAAGCAGTGCTAAACTTAAGCTCAGTCCCTAATGCTCGCTGAACATTTTTCCAAAAAGTGGAGGTGAAACGGCTATCGCGGTCTGAAATGATTGATAAGGGAATGCCGTGCAACTTAACGACATTAGATACATACAATTCTGCCAACTTTTCCAAGGAATAAGTCACCTTAATTTCTATGAAACGTGCTGATTTAGTCAAACGATCTACGATTACCCAGATGGCGTCATAACCTTCAATGGTTTTTGGCAATCCGACTACGAAATCCATAGTGATTTGCTCCCATTTCCACTCTGGGACTTCAATAGGTTGTAATTGCCCAGCTGGTCGCTTGTGCTCTGCCTTAACTTTCTGACAAGTTAGGCATTTACTCACGAATTCAGCTACGTCGTTCTTCATTTTGTTCCACCAAAAATGTTCCTTCAAGTCCTTATACATCTTAGTTGCTCCGGGATGGATGGAGTATGGAGTGTCGTGAGCCTCAAATAGAATCTACCTCCGTAATTCTTCATTGCTAGGCACACATAACCTACCTTTAAAATGAAGAATACCCTCACCTGACACACCAAAATTAGTTTCTTTTCCTTCCATGACTTCCTTCCTTATCCTGACCAAACTAGGATCGAGCCCCTGAGTTTCCTTGATTTCACTAAGGATTGTAGGTTGGAGAGTCAGTAAGGAAAGTTTTCCCGTAATGAGCTCAGTTCCAAGCTTGAAGATATCTTCCTGGAGCGGTTATGGTAGTGCTTGAATTGACATGAGGGTAGTAGATGACTTCCGACTCAGTGCATCAGCGACTTTGTTAGCCTTTCCGGGATGATAAAGAATCTCACAATCATAGTCCTTAACTAGTTCTAACCATCTTCTTTGTCTCATGTTGAGTTCCTTCTGGGTGAAGATGTACTTAAGACTCTTATGATCCGTAAAAATCTGACATTTAACGCCGTAAAGATAGTGTCGCCAAATCTTAAGGGCGAACACCACAGCTGCTAGTTCCAAATCATGGGTCGGGTAGTTCTTCTCATGCTCCTTCAATTGCCGTGAGGCATAAGCCACGACGTTCCCGTTCTGCATCAAAACTGCTCCTAAGCCTATCTTGGATGCATCGCTGTAGATATCAAACTCTCCCTCGTCTGATGGAATCGTGAGAATAGGAGCACTAGTGAGTTTCTTCTTCAATTCTTGGAAATTTTCCTCGCATTTCTCCGTCCATTCATACTTCTTTCCTTTCCGAGTAAGTGCGGTAAGAGGTGCGGCTAATTTCGCGAATCCTTCAACGAATCTTCTGTAGTAGCCGGCTAGACCTAAAAATCTTCGCACTTCAGTCACACTCTTGGGTGCTGGCCACTTGCTCACAGCTTCGATCTTGGAAGGGTCGACAGATACACCATCCTTAGAGATCACATGCCCAAGGAATTGAACCTTGTCAAGCCAAAATTCACACTTGGAGAATTTTGCATAAAGCTGGTGGTTCTTAAGAGTTTGGAGAGCGATCATCAAATGCTCTTCATGCTCCTTTTGGGTCTTTGAGTAGATCAAGATGTCATCAATGAAAACAATGACAAACTTGTCCAAATATTCCTTGAATACTCGATTCATCAAATCCATGAAAGCTGCAGGTGCATTTGTCAGTCCAAATGGCATAACTACAAATTCATAGTGACCGTAACGTGTACGAAATGCTGATTTTGGGACATCGCCTTCCTTAATCTTCAATTGGTGATAACCTGAGCGTAAGTCGATCTTAGAAAAGACTGAGGCTCCTTTAAGCTGATCGAATAGGTCATCGATTCTTGGAAGAGGATACTTATTCTTGATGGTTGCCTTGTTGAGCTCACGGTAGTCAATGCACATCTTTAACGTGCCGTCCTTCTTCTTGACGAACAAGACAGGTGCACCCCAAGGTGAGTAACTTGGACGTATGAATCCTTTGTCCAAAAGTTCTTGAAGTTGCGTCTGTAGTTCCTTAAGCTCGGCTGGGGCCATGCGATATGGAGCCTTGGATATCGGTGCTGTGCCGGGTATCAATTCGATTTCAAATGAAATCTCACGATCGGGAGGTATTCCAGGTAAGTCTTCTGGGAAGACCTCGACAAAATCTCTGACTACCCGCCACATCTTCCGGTTTGGATCTTTCTTCTTTCGTCGAATCTATGATATTGGCTAGGTATCCAACGCATCCGCTATGTAGCATCCTTCGCGCCTTCATGGCAGAAATCATCACTCTCGGCTGCTTCTCAAAAATGTTGACATATGCAAATTCTTCTGCTCCATCAGGTTTGAATGTCACCTTACGTGCCCGACATTCAATGTTCGCATTGTATTTTCCTAGAAAGTCCATCCCCAAGATGATATCGTAGTCGAACATTTCTATAATCACTAGATTAACAAATAGTTCTCTACCAACAATAATTATTGGTACATGACGTAACCAATAACTCGACAACAAAGTTTGTCCTGAAGGCAAGGCAGTTCTAAAGGTCTGATTGATTCTATCCATAAATTGAGTGAGCTTCCTAGCAAATGTATGCGATGCAAAGGAATGAGTTGCTCCGGAATCAAATAAAACATGTGCATCTTGGTTGGCCACAGAAAGCTGACCTGTCACCACATTCGAGGTTCCAGCTTGAACATCATTCTTGGTGTAGGCGAAAATGTGAGCGTTCGGTCCTGGCGGGGCCTCCAAACGTCCTTGGTAAATTTGTGGACCCTCGATCTTGGCTTGCATGTTGTGGAGTTGAGTCCCTTGTGGCTTTAACTGGTTCTGCCCAGTCTGATTCTGCTTGTTGAAAAAGCAATTCTTGGCATAGTGACCCTCCTTGCCACATAAGTAACAAGTATTTGAGCCAAGTTTGCATTCCCCTGGAGGCTTCCTCCCACATTTGGTGCAGGTAGGGTAAACAATAATATGCTTCTTCTGAGGATGGCTTTTCTGGTTCTTATTTCCACTGAAATTCCCCTTTCGCTTGTTGTGGTTCTGATTGAAGTGATTGCCATTCGGGTTGGATCTGCTTCCCTGGTTGTTTAGTTGATTTCCTTGATTCTGCTTCGATTGCGACTTCTCTTTCTTCTTTTCTTCAAAGAACTTAGCCTCTCTTGTTTAGCTTGAGCAAGACGATACTCAGCGCGTAATGCTCTTTCGACACATTCTGCAACAGTCGTAGGTGGTTTCTCACCACTATCGATCACTACTGCTATCTCAGGTCGAAACATGTCCAACATCCGCCTAACTCTTTCATCCTCCGTTGGCACAAGGTGAGGGCAGAGTCTTGCTAGTTGATCGAACTTGCGGACAGCCTCAGTTACGGACATAGTGCCTTGCTTGATGTTGTTGAATTCATTCTGCTGTGCTTTCATAGCCATCCGATTGTAGAATTTGTCATTGAACTCTTGAATGAAATCATTCCATGTCATCTCAAGTACATTTCTCCTCATTTGCACTGTTTCCCACCAATAACGAGCATCCTTCTTCATGACATAGGAAGCACAAAACACTTTTTCTTGATCGGTGAGGTTCATAAAGTTCAAGACTATCTGGAGGGAGGTTAACCATTCTTCAGCCTCTAAAGGGTTGGTGGATCCCTCAAATTCTGGTGGTTTCATACGTCGGAACCTCTCATACAATGGTTCTTGTCGAATCACAGGTTGGCCGGCTTGTGCCTCAGGCACAGCTGGTGCTGCAGGTTGAGCTGGGACAGCTGGTGGAGGGGGGTACTTCTTGATTCTGTCGTGCAAGCTGCTCGCGGAGATTTTGCATTTCGCGCTCCTGGTCCTCCAATCTGCGCTGTAGGTTAACTACCATTTCAGCTAGGTCCGCTTCTTGTGGTCGTCTTGCTGCTGCCGCTCGAGGACGTGCCATGACTTTATGTATAACTCTAGTGTTCAACCTAAAAGAACCATGCTCGATTAATATCTCGTACACGGATATTTTAGCTTAATCATAGTCCTATGTCATGAGTTTCATTTAAATATAAATGACAAAGATGCGATTTATAAATCATGACATATCATATCTTAAAAGCATAACATCGTAACATTGCATAGTCATAAGTTCACATAACGATCAACCATACTGGTCATAATCAGTCATAGAGAATACATAAATTATAAAGATAACACAGGCGTCACCAAACACATAAAATAGATAATAGATAAAGCATCCACGATAAACATCAAACTATTTAATAGTAACTACTACACTCGATCTCCTGCTAACGCTCATGGATCATCAGTCTCGTCATCTTCCCCTTTAGAGAAAACCTCGGTAGGGTCCTCTTCTTCTGAACCAATGCGGGCATCATCGTCTCCCACGGCTTCCGGTTGGTGCGGGACTGACGCCTCAACATGGCTGTTAGCATCCTCCACGTTTTCTATTTCCCTTGTTGGAGGAGTATCAACCCTTTCTGCTCTCAGGTGCATCTCAGCATAAATGACCTCTGAACATAAGTGGTCATAATCCGGATATGGTCGGGGAAAGTAGACAAGTGCTCGTATCCCGTGGGGAACTCCTTGCCAAAACAGCTCGCATGCATCCTCTTGGCGCAGTTCATAAGGGCACTCGACTAGGAGATCCTCCTCGAATCGGCGTTTGTACTCTTGCATGCTCTCACCATGAACAGGTGCCCACCTCGCCGCCCGAGGTGAAGAATCGACGTCCTTGTGCATACGTCAAATCAGCCTTCCTCTCTCGGTAAAGGAAAGGACCAACAAAATACTCCGTAATGTTGCGACGGAAATCCTTCCAATGTGTGAGATTCAGGTCTTGTCCAATAGATTCCCACCAATTCCAAGCAGCACCCCTTAGCTGGATTACTGCTAGTCTCGACCATGCCCCTCGGGTTATGCCACACGAGCTGCATAAGGTCTCGATGTGATGTAGCCAATCTCCTGGATGAGTTTCTCCAGAGTAGTGATCTGGTCTGGCTCTCCGAAATGCAGCCGTTATTTTGGCTCCGAGCTCATTAAGAAGTGTGTCTTCGGATGATGATCCTCTAATTGGTGGCATAATGATAATATAGGGATGCCTAGCTTTGAAATTAAAGTCAATAACAACTACAAATAAAAATAGTAATAATAATAAAATTCTAACTTACTTGGACAGGCATGAAACTGATGTGGAAAACGACGTAAGGTAGGATGGCAGGATACCCGCTCTGATACCAACTGTAACGTCCCGACATTTCAGACCGTTACTTAACTAACATACTTATTCTTATTTAATTTAGTCTTAATATTCACTTACGTTTGATTCCGAAAATACAAGAAATTTTTTTTTTTTTATATCCGTATTACAAAAATTAGAATCACTAAAATTATTAATTGAGGAACTAAAAACCTCTAGCAACTAATTATCCAATTTAAAATCGTAGTTAGATGACATATAAACAAAAAGGTTATAACTTCATAAAAATTACCAAGAAACAGTCTAAGGTCTATTTTTGTAAAATACTCATACAAATTTAGTGGCGTCATAACATTGGAACATAATTATAAATATAGTTAATATAAAATAGTTTTACGAAATCTAAATGCGGAAATTTAATTCGTAGTGGTATCCCACTCCCGTCCTTCATCGCCTCCGCACAGCTTCGCCAGTCCATAGAACATCTAAGCAATGTGCTGCTTACCCGAGTTACCTACAGCACGAACACACAATGATGAGCTTTCGCTCAGCAAGTACAAACATTATCTCACAAATCATTTTCATAAAATCATATCATCACATGTAACATCATGAATGGTTAACAAATGCATGTGAACTATATGTGTTCATTTATGCTTTATTATTTACATATCTTGTCTACTAAGGGCCCCTATGTCGTACCCATATGCGCGCAACCAATGGGGAGTTAGGGGAGCGACCCTCCAACAGCCTCCAAGGTCATATTTTGTAACTTTCGTTCTTATCATATCCTCTCACTAGTGGAGGTTGGTACGACACTTAATCCTATATTTTATTTGCCTCGTTCTTATTAATTGTGACAATGTGTAGATTTACATGTCACTATGCATATATCATTATGACATAATCGTATGTGAGGCATGCCGATCATTTCAGTGCAAGATGAATTATGCACATTAGATACTTAATCAAAGCAATACGTATAACTCATATACTCATAGCATCATCAAGTCAAGTCATAGCAAATGTAGATCATCAACAAGGAAAAACATTTTTGTTCCATGCTGTAGGTGAGGTTTGTACTTACTTGTCTTATATGCTTAAACTTCCGGAGTTGTATCACTGATACGCAGATTTGAGAAATTGCCTGATTAACAATATCTCATTATTAGATAGAATTATAGTAATATTACTTTATTTATTTATTTAATAAATTATACAGAACTTAATTCACTTATATCATAGTTAACCTTAACAATTAATTCATATTAATTATTAAGTATTAAAATAATTTCCATTAATTATTATTTAATTAATTTAATTTAATTAATTATCTTAATTAATTAATTACTGATTAATTAATTAATTAAGTAATATTAATTATTACTTTATTTAATTAAGAAATTATAATTCAATTCTATAATTTTAATTGACTTATAATGGTTATCTTGTTAATAATTTAATTTATGTTACTTAAATATTCATTCTCATATAGTAATTATTAATTATTAATTCGAATAGTAATAATTAATAATTTGATTAATCTCATAATTAATGTTTGATTAATCTCTAGTTAATTATCCATAATTATTTTGATGGTTAAATCAATGATTTATAATTAATGATTAATTAATCTCTAATTAATCATATATTATAATTATGTAGTTCTTTAACATAATAATCTTGATTATCATTTACTAACTCTTATAATTAATTAATTAACTTTTAATCAATTAATTAATTAATTACTTTATTAATTACATTTGGTTATGTATTAATTAATTAATTAATTAAGTAAATAATAAATCAATCAAGATGACAAATAGTCACCTAAGGGTATACCTTTTTTTTTATTATTGGGCTAGCCCAACCCCTAAGTTATGTTCATCAAGTTGGGCTAAGGTAAACTCTTGGTATACACTTAGTAACCACCTAGTATACTTTATCTTGGCCCATTTAAAAACTTATAATTTAATTTCATAAAGTTAGGGTTTTCGCATTGTTTGATTATACACTTAAAACCAATTCATTTCGTAGCTAAATATGTTCATGTGCCAAGACTTACCCTTGTGTCACCTTTTACTATTTAATCGTTTTCTCGGTGTAGGACTTTAACTTGTACGATTTATTTAGATTTGAGTATGATTCCGTTTTGGACACTAGATGGCTTGTTGGAAAGTTTGAAACATCTAGTTTCTGTCCTTACAACTTGTTTTCCAAGATTTCATGTGTTTCAAGCATTAATGTGGACGTTTTTCTAAGTGTCTTTTGGTAAAATTTTAGATTACCAGATTACACTTCAATCTTAAGGGATTTATTAAAATTCATGCACACATCCGTTTTAAACGCATGATATCTCATTTTGAAGCTTAAGATGTTTACTTTACAGAGGTAAAGTCATTTCCTTTATTACTGGAGTTCTTCATACCATCAACTTAGGTTTTGTTACTGTTGGTTTCACAGTTAAACCATAAATCCAGATTCATAGGTAAGATTAGAAAAATCATAACAATTTACTTACAAGTCCAAATAAGCCAAAAGATATGTCATTGGAAAGCTTATAATGTCTATTTTGTATGATAAGAACATTTTCTTAAAACGTTAAGGTTTACTAACTCAAAAGATGCAAATCCCGTGGCTAGGACAGGGTTCCAGACAGGATTTTCGGTTCATGATCCAAACTTGTAAAATTCGTCAAAAATTGCACATTTATCCGTTCAAGGCGTAAGATACCTTTTTGGAAACCTTAAAGAATATAGTTTTTAGATCTATAATTTATAGTCCAAAATTTTGAGTCTAAAGGGTTCGAAGTACAGTGAACCCGAGGCTATGCTGTGACTCGGAGGTTCATTTTCTCTTCATATTTAGTGTCACAACTTCAAAGGCACATAACTTTTGACATATAAAAGCAAATCAAGTGATTCCAAAGTCTAAAATGAAGCTTATCCTCTGTAGAATCTTAATACATAATTTATTTTTCATACCAAAGGTTCTACTGTACGGCATGATACCACAACAACCACAAACTTCAACAAAGTTCATAGATCTTACCGAAATGCTCCGGGAAGCCTTTAAGATCTCGAACCTTCCAAGTTCTTCACAAAAATTTTTCCTAACTAAGAAAAATCTAATATTAAGATCATAACAAAATATCATGATTTAGTTCTTTCAAAAAGACTACAACACGAAGAATACCGCTAGGTTACTTTTCGTGAAACGTCCTCTAACTTCGTCTCTCACCCCTTCGTTCTTCGGAAAGAGATTTCTTAGAACTTGAAAATAGATGGAGGAGGGTATTAGAGATGTGGTGGAGATGGAGAATGGTGTTGGTGGTTCTCGGTTTGGTTTGGAGCTTGGTGGTGGTTAGAGAGTTTGGATTTGAGAGCTTAACTTGTGTGAGAAAGAAAATGGGGTGTTAGGGGTTTGTGCTTAGCCAACATTGGCCTTGAGGGAGCTGTCATTTGGGGAGTGAAATTGAAGAATATTTGGCTGAATTAGCCCTTGCATGGCCGACACATTGGGGAGAGTTTTTGGGTGGAATCTTGGTTCAATAAAGTGAAGGCAATGTGTCCCCTCCACATGCACAACACTTCACTCTTTTCCACCCTTTTGTTCACATTTCCCTATTGTTTCATGAACCAAACACATCCGGATCCTCCCCCTAGGATTCTCATTTCATTTTTTTTTTTTGTCTTTCTTTCATTCAATTTCCACCCTTGATCCAAGTTGTCATCTTCATTCTCAACCATTGGATCTTCCATCACACCTATCCTCACCCTAAGTTCTCATTGGTCACTTATCATCCAAAGTTTGACCATTGATTTGCCTAGGATTCTCTAGCATCAAATCTACACCATTGATTTCAAAACAAGCATAAATTTTGATCAATTTCCCACCTTTGGATTTCCTAAGAGTAAATACTAGTAATTCATCTTCTATTCTTGTGACACATTAATTTCTAATCATGGTCACAAAACTTGACTATTGATATGATCAAAATAAATATTAAGATCATTAAATCGACCTAATAATAATAATCGGGGTCCTTCCCAAAAATTATCGCAAACCCCCTAATACGACATAATTAATTTTTCGTATAGGTATTTATATGTCGTTCATCTCATATTTTATGTATTTAAAATTTCTCATTTAAATAGAGAAATTTAACACTGTTAAATCATCGACATCACATATATAATCAGTCGATCTTGAAATCTGACATTCATCGAGATAATTCATTAAAAGCATATTAATGAAGGAATCAAAATAAAAATTCATGAATTATGCTTATGAATTTCTAGGGCATCACACTAACTCACTATATTCCTATGAGAATTAGATTAAGAAAGATTCATTAAGTATAAGCTCTCTTTATGGTTACATATGTTACGTAGGTATATTCCTATCCTACATTAACTCAAGGCTTCCACACATAGATCATATGTCATTCTATCTAAGGCTAAATACAAAATTCCCTTTGGGACCAAAATTCCCTTTGAGGTTTCCACATTCTTATTTGGGACTGTATATACACGTTAGTTCGTAACATGAAAGGAGGTGAGATTGTATTGAAGGAAAAATGTCCGTGGTACATACGGAAGCGTATTTTGTTGGTCCTAGATCCGATTCCTAAAATCATTTTTGGACCTCATTTTTCATGCTTGCCATTGCTCATTCATCAAATGCCTTCAGTTGACGAATTTTTCATTTTCAGTAATAATACAAACACGCCCTAAAAACGAATCCGCGTACCGAACTTATGGTAATGCCAGTTAATTATAGAAAAAAATATAGTTTTACAAACTCCACGATGATATTAACAACTCCCTTTATTATTATTATTGTTTTTTTTTTTTTTGGGTCTAATTAACAATCCCCTTTTATTATTTGGTAATGTGTGTTCAAATGACAGCAATTTCCAAGAAGACATGTAAACATCCAAGCGGAAACAAATAAAAATAAATAAATGACTCACCAAACATCCAAGCGGAAACAAATAAAAATAAATAAATAAATGACTCGCCCATCAACAACATGCCAAAAAGTCAGATAGTACATTAACTTATTACCATCAATAATCAGATTTAATGTTGGTCTTCAACTGCCACCTTCCAAGTAGTTGATGAGAAAAATGAAGTCAATTAATGCAACTACAATTTTTTTAAGGGTAAGGCCGTAGTAGATCTCTTTTATATATCCTATCGGTAGAGTTAATTTTAAAACCGTTAAGATGTAATCAAACGGCTAATATATTACTTGTGTATGATAGTTACAATGCACCTTATCTCATACTAGTATAAAATAAAAAATTTAAAAATAATATCTAAAAAAGTAAATGAAAAAGAAAACATACACATTCCCTCCCCGGCCGATGATCCCCCCGCCGACGAGCCAATCCCCCCACTGACACCGACAAACCCAATCCCCCCACCCAACGCCGACGAGCCTCTCCCCCCACCCGCCCACCCCTGACTCCTACAAACCCCCCACTCCCCCAGCCCCCCCCCCCCCCCCCCCCCCCCCCCGCCGCAAGGCCAGTCCCCCATTGCCACCCCCCGCCCAACGCCAACAAGCCAATCCCCCCCCCCCCAAAAAAAAGCTAGATCTAGACAACATTTGGGTGGGGCATTGGCGTCGGGGGTAGGGGACCTCCTCGGCCTCGTCACCGGCATCGGTGGGGGCTGCCGATGGACGATCGCAAGACTAATCTTTTTTTTTAGTTTTATTTTTTTATTTGTTTTTTAATTTCTATTTTTTTTTTAGTATATAATATTATGAGTTAATGTACATTATTGTTATCATACATAAGCAACATCTTAACCGTTTGATTATATTATGATGTTTTAAAAATTAACTCTATCGATAAAGTATATAAATAAGACTTTACCAGAGATTTATCATTTTTTAAAACAGAAATTCGAGGTGAAAACTAGAAGAAACGGCATTGATAGGCTACTTCGTACGGATGTTCTCTAAATTTTTTCAATTTGATAATTGAACTATGTTCATGTTTTTAATTTGTATTGAAATTTAGTACCAATGATCAACATTGCCCTTTTTGGACGATAATGTGTAAGACATATGTTTAAAAAAAAAAATTCCATATTTTAATGGATTTGAGCATAAAAGAACGACAATGTCAAAATTTTTAAGTTCAACAGATTGATTTTTAGAAAAGAAAAAAAAAATAGAGACGAGATTATCAAATTTAAAAAATTCAAGAGACATCCATTTAAAAAAAGCCGTATTAATTACTTGGACGAATCAACGTCATCCAACTTAGTATAAATAACATTGTAGGCTTTTTCGACGTTGGGGAGTCCGTATAAGATGCCTTTGGTTTTTTCTTATTTATTCTTGAAGAAAAGTCATGCGAAATTGGGAAACCTATGCTTGACTTAGCATTTCTCAAGAAAAGAGAAATATATATCCTATCGGCAGAGTTCCTTTTTAAACCGTTAAGATATAATCAAATGACTAATATATTGTTTGTGTATGATAGTTATAATGTACCTTATCTCATACTAGTATGAACTAAAGAATTTAAAAATAATATATAAAAAAGTTAATTAAAAAGAAAACATACAAATTCCCTCCCCGGCTGACGAGCCAGTACCCCACTTACGCCGAGCCCAGTCCCCCCACCCGACGCCAACGAGCCTCCCCCCGAAGATAGATCTGAACAACATTTAGGGGGGGGGGGGGCATCGGCATCGGATGAGGAGGGCCTCGTCGGCATCGTCACGGGGTGTCGGGGGGTAGCCGGTGGATTGTCGCAAGACCAATCTTTTTTAATTTTTTTTTTTTGAATTTTTTTGAATATCTATTTTTTATTTTTAATATATAATATTATGAGTTAAGTTACATTATAGTTATCAAACATAAGCAACATCTTAACCGTTCGATTATATTGGGTCGGTTTAAAAATGAGCTCTATCGATAAGGTATATAAGTGAGACTTTACCACAGATTTACCATTTTTAAAAACAGAAATTCAACGTGAAAATTAGAAGAAACTGCATTGACAGGCTACTTCGTACGGATGTTCTTTAAATTTTTTCAATTTGATAACTGAGCTATGTTCATGTTTTTAAACGAATTTGTATTGAAATTAAGTAAAAATTATCAGCATTGCCGTTTTTAGATGATAATGTGCAAGACATATGTAAAAAACCGTCCACATTTTAATGGATTTCAGCACAAATGACTGACAATGTCAAAATCTATAAGTTCAACAAATTGATTATTAGAAAAGAAAAAGAAAATTAGAAATGAGACCAAATTTAAAAAATTCAAGAGGCATCCATATAAAAAAGCCGTATTAATAACTTAAACGAATCAACGTCATCCAACTTAGTATAACTAAAATAGTAGGCCTTTTCAACGTTGGGGAATCGGGATACGATGCCTTTGATTTTTTTTCTTATTTATTCTCGAAGAAAAGTCATGCTAATTGGGAAGCCTATGCTTGACTTAGCATTTCTCGAGGAAAAAAAAAAAAAAATATATATATATATATATATATAGATATTTATTGAGGAGTTTTTAATTATTTGAATTTGTAAATTTTGCAATTAGGATAGTTTTCTTGCGTAATAATTGATGCATGAAAATCAATGTAAATGTTAATTAACTTCATTGTCATTGGTAATCAAAATTTTAGACTGTGTCCCATTTCTATTTCAATTTTTAAAATTGTTTTGAGTCCTCAATTTTCTTCCTAATTCCACATTCTTATTTGGGACTGTATATACACGTTAGTTCTTGACATGTAAGGAGGTGAAATTGTATTGAAGGGAAAAATGCCCGTGTTACATACGGAAGCATGTTTTGTTGGTCTTGGATCAGATTCCTAAAATCATTTTTGGACCTCATTTTTCATGCTTCCCATTGCTCATTTATCAAATGCCTTCAGTTGACACATTTCTCATTTTCAATAACAATACAAACACGTCTTGAAAACGAATCCGCATACTAGACTTATGGTAATTGTTGATGCCGAAAATCTCCGGCACAACACCCAATGTAATTGCTCAGATTAGGATGTACTTGCACGACTACTCTGCTGCTGTTCACCTGCAAAAGGAGAAGCACCTCAAAGTGATTGGGACACCGGTGGGGTGTCTGCCACGGGCACTCCGATGCTTAAGTCAGTAAGAGAGCTGATGAGCAAGAGGAGAGGCAGAGTTTTGGCAAGGAAAAAATGTTCATACCTCAAATGGTGGGCTGACCTCTTATTTATAGGCATTTCCCGCGGACTCGGGTGTTCGGGTGACCCGGTCGGGTCGGCTCTATAGGGCTCCTGGCGGGTAAATAGACCTCTGGCACATAAGAGCTATAGGTGGGCTGACCTATAATATACCTCAAATGGTGGGCTGACCTCTTATTTATAGGCATTTCCCGCGGACTCGGGTGTTCGGGTGACCCGGTCGGGTCGGCTCTATAGGGCTCCTGGCGGGTAAATAGACCTCTGGCACATAAGAGCTATAGGTCCAATGGACTGGTGCCATGTGTCCCTAGTCTGGTACAGGGGACACTAGGGTGAGCTGTTGCCGACACCAACAGGTGTACCCCCAGTCAGGGCAGGTAGCGGGAGTTGGCGATGTGATGTGTGCAGTAGCAGGTGGGGGGAAGTCGACTGTTGATGTGTGCAGTGACAGGCTTCACATCAGACGTTAGGTGGTGGATGGAACGTTGTGACAGGCTTCAAGTCAGGCATTAGGCGGTAGATGATTGTCTAGAGCAGCCATGTCATCCCCGGGAACTGTCTAACCCGGGTACATGGCAGACCTCAGTGAGGTGGTAAACTCTGGTCGGATACCGTGGTTGCCAGGGAAGAATCTTCTGGTCGGATCAAGTCGGGTCAGCAGGATCCGGTTCAGGCAGTTGGATATTTATGCCTCCATATGACCGGGTTACTCTTGGAAATAGAATTTTGTGGTCGGGGCGGATTACGACATCAACATAAGCCCCCCAGCATCTCTGGGCTGACCTGACCAGGGATGCTTCATGTCTGCAATATACAAGTGGTCGCGATCCACCTGGACCTGGCCGGACATTGTCGCGTTCATGTCGGACCGTGCAAATAGACGTAGTACTGCTCCGGCCATACTGGTCTAGTCGGGTACTCCGAATTGTTCGTCGACTAAGTTGACACGTGTCAATTTCCGCCACGTGTCGTGCTATGATTGGGGGGAAGCCAAACTGACACTTCAAATTTTCAAATTTCAAATTTCAAATTTTGGGCAGGATTGGCGGGAAGCCGAATTGCCGCCTCGAAACCCACGCCCGGATTTCTCACTGGACCCTCGCCTATAAATAGTCGGGGGGTGCTTTCATTTTCCTCACAATTTGTGAAGAATCGAGAGTGCTGCCGAGAGCTACCGAGAACTACTGATCGAAATTACTCAAACAGTAAACCCGAGAAGGATCAAGAAGGTAAAATTTTATATTTTTTCAATATGAACGACTTGTCAGACTCCGAGAACGCCCAGATGTCCGGGGATGTCGACGTCATTGGGAGCTCGAGCTCGATCCTGAGCTCGAGCTCAGATACAACAGGGAGAGTGGCCGAGCAAGGGGCCCGGACACCTGACCACTTGTCAGGCATCTCCGACGTACCCTCTCCGGATAAGCCTCCAACACCGACCAACCGGGTGAGAGAAGGTGCCACTCGGTTGTAAGAGATTTTGCAGGTGGGCCCGGATACTCGACCAGATCGGCGGTTCATCAAGGAGCTAAATGGGGCCGCCCAGGTGCAACCTGCCCCAGTGGTTGACCTCACGACTGGGGGAGATGACGCGTCCGAGAGGACGGCCAGCCAGGCCAGCATGTCTGGTCATGAAGGTTCGTAGAGCTCCGGGAGCACTGCTCCATTCAGGGAGCCCATCCAGGCCCATCAGCGGGGTCGTGGCCGAACACTTCGCATCAATGACCAGCGAGTATACCGGAGGGTCGATATGGAGATGGTGGACCTTGCAGGTGGCCGCCCCGTGTACACCGTGGATTATTACACTTTTGTGGTCACCCTACGATACCTGGCCGCGCTTCGAGAAGAATTTCGGATTCCCCTAGGTGTAGAATTGTTGGTCCCTGGCGAAGATGACCTTCCATCGCGACCACCACCCGGCTACATTGCCTTGTCCGCCGAGTACTTCCGGGCAGGGCTCCGTTTGCCATTACACCCCTACCTTAGGCGAGCACTCACCGAGCTCAACGTGGCCCTGATGCAGCTTAATGCCAATGCCTATCGTATCCTGGCAAGCTGCTTCATTCTTTGGACCAAAAATTTTGTCGCCGAGCTGCCGTTCAGGGCCTTCCAGAACCTGTATAGAATGAAGTCGGCCCCATCGTCCTTGGGGTCCTACTACTTCCAAGGTTACAAGGGGACGTTCATCACCGGGTGCCCAGACTCCGATAAGTAGTTCAAGCACATGTGGTTCTTCGCAGGTGGTCGGTGGCTACACGGTCACCTCCCGTACGATGAGGTTCCCCCCACGGAGAGGGTTCCCATAACGTTCAGGAGGGGCTACGTGTGGACCCGGGCGCCACACTTGTCTGAGTCGAGCTTGGCGAGGATAGACGCGCTCCGAGAACTGTCGGACCCTGAACGGAACCATCACAAGCTGTTATCCCCAGCGAGCCTGGATGAGTACAATTGGTTCGGCTCCACGTCGACATCCGACCATCCCAACGACCGACCGAGGACGGCCCAGCCCGGGGAGGTCACAGTCGCTCGCATGCCGGAACCTGTCGTCCACTATCACTCCCGGACGGTCGCCACCGCTGAAGTTGCGACCACGTCTGATCGGTCTGAAGTTCCGCGGGGAGTGTCGGAAGCTACAGTTCATGACCTGCAGTCCGACAACTCATCCCCCCGGACTTGGGGTCCGAGGGTTGCCGGCAAGGACATGGATTTGGTGCTAGGGCAACTCTTTCCTGCTCGGGACCTTCGGATCGAAGGTTGTTTTAATCCCTTGCTTCCCTGTGGTTAGGCTATATTCGAGTACTAACGAACTTGTCTTTGTACATGCAGAACTAATGGTCGAGCGGGAGCAACGCGGGATCAAACGTCCAAGCGAACAAGACAGGATGGCCCGACTCCAAAAGGTCGCCAAAACCGATAGTGGTAAGAGCCGGGCAGGGGATTCGTTGGCTGCTTCGTCTAGCCGAGCAGGCCCATCGACCCCGACCACAAGGGTTACGTCCGACCCTCCTGAAGCCTGGGTTGTTTGCTCGAGAGACAACCGGCCGGTCACCATCGCTCCAACATCGCAGAGCAAGCGAGAAGATGCCATGCCTCGAGATCCACCAGCCGCAGTTTCCGGAGCCGAGCCGATTAAACGGAAGTCGTCAGCCCAAAAGGCGGTTGTCACGAAGTTTGACGACAAGTTAACTTCGGAGGTGGCCGAATCATCTCGGCGTTCCGACCCCATTGTGGCCATCACCGACAGCGCCGAGAAGCTGATCGAGGTAAACATTCTTGGTTGGGCAGATATCTTTTCGGGGAACAGTTTGATTTTTAATATTTTTTATTTATTTTTATTTTCTTACAGGCTTTATGCTTAGCCTTCTTGGGTAGCGCGGCTGCGCGGGGGTACGCCAACCGTATGGAGGCCGATATAGCTACGGCGAAATCCGAGGCCAGGAGCGCTAGGAACGCCGAGAAGAAGGTTGTCGACAAGGCGAAGGAGGTCGGGGAAAAGCTGAAGGATGCCGAGAAAAGGGCATCTGAAGCTGAGGATGCTCGGAGGAAGGCAGAGGATGCGCAGAGGAAGGCCGAGAATGATCTGGCCACCGCCCAATACAAGCACACCAGGTACCTCCAGGTGGCTCTGCCCGCTGCCCTCGAGGATGCCCGACGGCAGGCGGTCGAGGACTATTTGCAGTCCGATGACTTCAATACTCGCCTGGTCGCCGAGTATAAGGAGGGAATGAGGGATATGAAGGCAGGTTTCAACCTCACCAACCCAACGGGGACCGGGGTTGACTGGTCGTTTGTTCCCGAGATCTCCGAGGAGACGGTCGCCGAGGAGGACCAAGCGCCACAAGGACCCGAAGAGGGTGAAGTGACCGGGGGCGCTCTGGAAACCGAGGATATTGTTATCCTTGACGAGCCGGAGCAGCCCGTGGTTCCCGAGCAGTCTACCAAACCCGGTCAGACACCTTTGCCCGGCCAGGCCACCATGCCCGCCCAGCTTGAATGATGCATACATTGTTTTTTGTGGGTTCGGGGGTGCCCCAATTGTACCCCCTTCTTGAATCCATTAATGACAATTTCTTATTATTTTCAATGCTTTGTTTATATTTTATTCTCGAGTCTAACTTTAGTCGATGTTCGACTTTGGGACCTAACCCAGTTGGGTCCTGCTCGGACACCTCCGACAGTTAGCTTGGGTCTTCCTTGGAATTGACCCAAGTTCGACTCTGGTCGGTGCCCGGCTTGGGGACCTCTCTCAGTGGTCCGGAGACCTCTGGAGTGCAGGGTCTGCCTGAGCAGACCTTAAGTTGGGTCCTGCTCGGACACCACCTACGGTCAGCTTGGGTTTTCCTTGGAATTGACCCAAGTCCGACTCTGGTCGGTGCCCAGCTTGGGGACCTCTCTCAGTGGTCCGGGGACCACTGGAGGGCAAGGTCTACATGAGCAGACCTTAAGTTGGGTCCTGCTCAGACACCTCCCACGGTCAGCTTGGGTTTTCCTTGGAATTGACCCAAGTCCGACTCTGGTCGGTGCCCGGCTTGGGGACCTTAGTAATAACCATATACAAACCTGATAAGAACAAATATTCTTTTTTATTAACCAAATCCTTACAATAATTGTCAAAAAACAAAATTACTGAGAGAAGCGCTTGAGGTGGTCGGCATTCAACAGGTGTCCCAGACATTTGTCATCCTGGTCGACTAGTCGGTATGTTCCCGGATGAACAACCTCGGTGATCCTATACGGCCCGTCCCACTTAGGACCGAATGAACCTAACCCGGGTTCTTCGACCAAGACTTTCTTGAGTACCAAGTCACCTATTCTGAAGACTCGCGGTTGGAATTTTTTGTCATAATACCTGGCAACGACCTGGTTACGTGCAGCTGTTCGGATCAGAGCTTGCTCTCATTTTTCCTCAACCAGATCTAGTGCGGGCATCATTTGCTCGGCATTGTCTTCTTCATCGTAGTTCTCAACACGGAGGTTCGATAAACCCACTTCAGCTAGAATGACGGCCTCAACCCCGAACGCCATAGCAAAGGGGGTTTCCCCAGTTACCGTGCGCCTAGTTGTTCGGTACGCCCAGAGTACCCGGGGTAGCTCGTCAATCCAAGCACCCTTATGCTTTTCAAGGTTCTTCTTCAAGTTCTCCTTGATTGTCTTGTTGGCGGCTTCTATTTGTCCATTGCTTTGGGGGTGTCCGGTGGAGGAGAATACTTTTTTTATTACGAACTGCTCGTAAAGCGTGATGAATTTTGGATTATCAAACTGCTTTCCATTATCTGTGACCACGGTATGAGGGATCCCGAATCTGCAGATGATGTTCTTCCACAAAAAACCTGTACACTTCACCTCTGTTTGCTGGGCTAGCGGTTCTACTTCGACCCACTTCGTTAAGTAGTCTATCGCTACTAGGCAATATCGGAGTTGTGACCGGGCCATTGGAAGTGGTCCAATCAAGTCGAGGGCCCATTTGGCGAATGGCCACGCACATACCACCGAGGTGGGCTTCTCGGGGTGAGATTTAATGGCCTTGGCAAACTGTTGGCATTTGAGGCACTTTTTGGTGAACTCCATTGCATCTCTGCCCATGGTCGGCCAGTATTACCCTTGGTGTAGGCACTTGAAGGACAGGGCCTTCCCCTCGGAATGGTTCCCGCATACCCCGCTGTATACTTCTTTCATTAAGTACTCAGCTTCTGCCGGCCCAACACACCGCTGGTATGGGGTAGAGTACCCCCGACGGTATAATTTCCCGTTGATGATGGTGTACCTCGCTGAAGTGTTCTTGATTCTCCTGGCTTCTTCCCGGTTCTCCGGCAACTGCATCGTGGTGAGATACTTGGTAATCGGATCCATCCATGTCGCGGCGTTCTCCAAGAAGCAGACCTGTTCCTCCTGCTCGATACTCGGCTTGGTGAGTCGTTCTATCGGGAACGAGACGAGACCGTCTATGTCATTCCCCGAGGCTAGTCGTGCAAGGGCATCTGCTTCGTTGTTCTCGGAACGAGGTATCCGGGTTATTACGTGGCTTTTGAAATGATTGAGCAAGGCCTTAACTTTTCCTAAGTATTTAGCCATTCGTTCTTCCTTTGCCTGGAATTCTCCGGTTACCTGGTTGACGATGAGCATCGAGTCGCTAAAAACCTCGATGTCTTCCACCCCGAGTTCTCGGGCTAATCCCAGCCCGGCTATGACTGCTTCATATTCTGCTTCATTGTTGGAAGCCTTGAAGTTGAAGCGGAGTGCTTGTCTGGTCTTATACTAATCGGGGCTCACAAGAACTAACCCTGCCCCGGAGCCCCCCGAGTTAGAGGATCCGTCCCCGAAAAGCTTCCATCTCACGGTGTTCTGGTCGGGAGGAATCCGATCGTCTTCCCCGGGCACGTCTACTATTGGCTCTGAGCTCTCTAAAACTGGTCGGGGAGCCCCCGTGAACTCAGCCACAAAATCGGCCAGTGCTTGCGCTTTGACTGTTGTCTGGGGAATATACTCGATGTCGAACTCTCCGAGCTCTATTGCCCATTTTGCAATCCGTCCTGACAACTCTGGGTTCTGGAGAACCTGGCGGAGTGGGTAGCTGCTCGGGATACGGATTGGGTGACTTTGGTAGTAGGACCTCAGCTTGTGGGCCGACGAGACCAATGTCAGGGCCAGCCTTTCCAGAGGGGTGTATCTCCCTTGCGCCCCTTGGAACGCCTTACTGCTATAGTAAACTAGATACTGCACCTTGTCGTCTTCTCGGATTAGGACGGAGCTGACCGCCTTCTCCGAAACGGCTAGGTATACATACAGTACTTTCCCGGGAAGTGATTTTGATAGCAGTGGTGGGCTTGCCAGATAAGTTTTTAGGCCTTCGAAGGCTTCTTCACATTTTCCGTCCCAGTTAATCTTGCTTTTGCCCTTGAGCGCTTGGAAGAAAGGGAAGCACTTATCGGTGGACCTGGACACGAACCGGGAAAGGGCTACCACAATCCCGGTCAGTCTCTGGACTTCTTTGATGGTTCTCGGAGGTTGCAAGTCCACTACGGCCTGTGACTTGACCGGGTTGATCTAGATGGGCCGGTGGTTCACCATGAATCCGAGGAACTTCCCCGACTCCACATCGAACGCACACTTGGCAGGGTTCAACTTCATCATGTACTGACGCAGGGTGTTGAAGCAATCTTGGAGATCCTTGATGTGGTTGCTCGCACGTCGGCTCTTCACCAACATGTCGTCCACATACACCTCCATGGACCTCCCGATGAATGAGGCGAACATCTTGTTCATGAGCCGCTGGTAGGTCGCCCCTGCGTTCTTGAGACCGAACGGCATGACCTGGTAACAGTAGAGCCCCTGGTCCATTGTGAACGCCGTTTTGGCCTGGTCGGATTTGCTCAGCGGAATCTGATTGTACTCCGAGTACGCGTCCATGAAGCTCAGCAATTCCTGTCCTGCGGTTGCGTCCACAAGCTGGTCTATCCGGGGAAGAGGGAAGCAATCCTTGGGACACGCTTTGTTCAGGTCGGTGTAGTCTATACAGACCCGCCATTTCCCGTTGAACTTCTTGAACAGGACTACGTTGGCCAGCCATTCCGGGTAGGTGACTTCCCGGATAAAACGTGCTGTGAGCAGCTTCTTCACCTCCGCGTTGATGGCCTTGTATCTTTCCGGGTTGAAAGCTCTCCTCTTCTGAACCACCGGTTTGTGCTTGGGGTTCACGCACAACTGATGGCACATCACCGCGGGGTCTATCTCGGGCATATCCTCATGAGACCAGGCGAAGACATCCTTGTGCTCCTGGAGGAAATGCTCGAGCTCCGCTCGGATATCCGGGTTGAGCTTTGACCCGAGCATCACAACCCTCTCCGGGTGCTCGGGGTCCAGTTGATATGGGACCAGGTCCTCGACGGGATGTGCCCAGATTTCCTCCTCAGGTATCCGGGGATCAAGGTTGCTCAAACGCTTGATCTCTCCATCAGGGGCGTCGACCTCATCCACCCTGAAGATGGTCGCGACGGTGACTGATTCGGGAGCCTTGCGGCACACCTTGTTCACTGCCTCCATGTAGCACTTCCTGGCCCCTTCCTGATTTCCTCTAAAGATCCCAATACCACTCGGGGTAAGGAACTTCATGGCCAGGTGGTAGGTGGAGGCCATTGCCTTCAGCGCGTTAAGGGTTGGCCTCCCCAAAATGACATTGTAGACAGACGGCCTATCTACAACGATGAACTCCACCATCTGGGTCACCCTCTCCAACCGTAACCGGGAGACTGACGGTACCGGCTGCTCGGACGCATTCGCCTGCGAACCCGTACAGCGGCGTCCTGGCAGGTGTCAACACAGCTCCCTCGATCTTCAGCCTCGTAAATGCATCCATGAACAGGATATCGGCTGAGCTTCCGTTGTCAATCAAGACACGACGGACAACGTTATCGGCTACTCGGATCTCCCCAATCAGTGCATTGTTATGCGGGTGGAGCAGCCGATCGGCTTCGTCGTCGGTAAAGGTGATCGGGGTGCTATCTTGGCGGCAGATTTTGGCGACATGCTCCGCTATGTTTATATATTCCCCGCTAGTGAACCACCTCGCCTCACGGGCATAGCTTCTCCGGCTACGAGCGGTGGCACCAGTAGCATTCCCACCAAAAATTGTGTGGACAATGTGTTCCGGCTCCGAATCATTAGGCCGGCTGCTTGGTCCCGAGTTAGGATGTATAGCCGGCGCTGTCCTGTTCGCTGCGCCTGCCGGGGTGATGATCCTTTCCACAAACTCCCGCAAGTGGCCGTCTCGGACCAACAGCTCGATCTGATCGCGGAGCTGGATGCAATCTTTCGTGTCATGGCCAACGTCCTTGTGGAAGTTGCAGTATTTGTTCTGATTTCTCCGAGCACGATCTGTCCGGAGCGGTGGCGGGGTCCCAGAGCAGTCCCCGACCAGAGACCTGGTTTACAACATGCTCGACGGTGGCGACCAGGAGGGTATACTAGCGGAACCTTCCTCTAGTATACCAGGGGTGTTCTCTAACCAGAAGGTGCCTCAACCCTTCTGGCGTCTGTCATCACGGCCTTCCCCTTCTCCATTCGGTTCTGGTCCGATTGGTTTTTATCCGACTTCATTCCGGGAAGTCAGGATTGTGCTCGGGCTGCCATACCTCGCTCCCGAACATACTCGTCCGCCTCGGCATGCTTCCAGGCGATTCCCCTCAGATGCGCAAAGGTTGGAGGCACGTCGTAGGCGAGTGTCCAGACCAACCGCCTATCTTTGACGCCTTCTCGGAACGCCTGAATCAGGGTGTCATCGGGACAACTCCTGATCTGCACCACTGCCTTATCGAAGCGATCGAGGAACTCTTTGAGGGGTTCGTTCTAGTTTTGTTTGATCCCGAACAAGTACGATGTCTCCATCTTTCGCGTCTTTGAACCCAGGAACGCGGTCGCGAAGGCGTCTGCCAGTTGTTTAAAGGAGCTGATTGACTCAGGCGCCAACCTCCGGTACCATTGCTGGGCAACACCGGTTAGAGTCAGGCATAAAGACTTGCAAAGGGAAGCCTCATTGGCATTCTAGATGAGCATATGTGCCTGATAGTTCTCGAAGTGCTCGTCGGCGTCCGTGGAGCCATCGTAAGATGCCATGGACGACATCTTAAACCTGGCCGGGTATGGTAAGGCCATGATAGCCAGGGTGTAAGGGGTATCAACTGCCCTGACCTGCTCCAGTCCGTACTGTTGGCCCACAAGTTGGTCGAGCTGTCGTTGGAGCTGATCCAGCCTGTTCTGGTTGTCGTTTTCCTCCTTCGTCGGCTTGTCAATGGAGTAATCTCGGACCCGATGCCGACTAGTCCCTGGTCTCTCCAGGCGGTCGAACACGGAGGTTGTGCTCCCTCGCACGTTTACAGTATCTCTCCGGAGCCTATCCGGGTCAAACCTTGTGGTCGCCTGTAGCACGGCCATTCTCGAGTGGGTGGCCTGATAATTGCGGCTCCTCGAGCGCTCCCTGCCCGGGTCAAGTTCCACTTCTCGCGGCAGATGTCTTTGGCTTTCCCGGATGGTCCGGTTACTCCTCCTGTCACCTTCCGGCGACAGGTTCCGCGGCTGGCAGGCCAACCTGGGCGGCCTGGTCGGCGTCGACTCGGCTGCTGCGGGCTGTACCTCGTGGAGTTGTACGTTGTGCGTTTCTCTGTGTGTGTCCACGAGTACCCTGACTATCTCGGTCAGGTTCCTAACATTCTCGGTGAGGATTTCCATCTGCGTGGGCTTACGCTGCGCTTGCGCACCTCTTCGACGCTGAGGTCGCCGGGTGCTCTGTGATGCAGTTGGTGCTGGGTTGTCGAGGTCCTGGATATCCTGGTTGTCTCGCTCGTCCATGGCTAGAGTAGTCGGGCGCTCGGGAAGCGCGTGTGATTGAGTTTCGATTGCTGGAAAGGTGGGGGCCCTCCTTCTTGCGCCAAAATGTTGATGCCGAAAATCTCCGGCACAACACCCAATGTGATTGCTCGGACTAGGATGTACTTGCACGACTACTCTACTGCTATTCACCTACAAAAGGAGAAGCACCTCAAAGTGATTGGGACACCGGTGGAGTGTCTGCCACGGGCACTCCGATACTTAAGTCAGTAAGAGAGCTGATAAGCAAGAGGAGAGGCAGAGTTTTTGTAAGGAAAAAATGTCCATACCGCAAATGGTGGGCTGACCTCTTATTTATAGGCATTTCCCGCGAACTCGGGCATTCGGGTGACCCGGTCAGGTCGGCTCTCTAGGGCTCTTGGTGGGTAAATAGACCTCTGGCACATAAGAGCTATGGTCCAATGGACTGGTGCCATGTGTCCCTAGTCCGGTATAGGGGACACTAAGGTGAGCTGCCGCCGGCACCAACAGGTGTAGCCCCAGTCGGGGCAGGTAGCGGGAGTTGGCGATGTGATGTGTGCAGTAGCAGGTGGGGGAAGTCGACTGTTGATGTGTGCAGTGACAGGCTTCACATCAGACGTTAGGTGGTGGATGGAACGTTGTGACAAGCTTCAAGTCAGGCATTAGGCGGTAGATGATTGTCCGGAGCAGCCACGTCATCCCCGGGTACTGTCTAACCCGGGTACATGGCAGACCTCAGTGAGGTGGTAAACTCTAGTCGGGTACCGTGGTTGCCAGGGAAGAATCTTCTGGTCGGATCAAGTCGGGTCAACAGGATCCTGTTCAGGCAATTGGATATTTATGCCTCCATATGACCGGGTTACTCTTGGAAATAGAATTTTGTGGTCGGGGCGGATTACAACATCAACAGTAATGACAGTTAATTATAGAAAATACTATAGTTTTACAAACTCTATGATAATATTAGCAACTCCCTTTATTATTATTATTAGTATTATTTTGGTCTAATTAACAACCCCATTTTCCTATATATATATATATATATATATATATCCTATATCTTAACTATATTAAAATAGTAGAAAATTTTTTACTGTTCATTTTTCATAGTAAAAAACGCTCCGTTTTGGGGCTTGTTTTTGTTTTCTTCAACTAATTCTGAACATACCAATCTTCCTTTCTCAGCCCTCCTCTTTTCCAATTACCTTTCCCTTTCCTTTCTCTCTCAAACTTGCATTTTCCATCTCCAATCTTTCGGTGCTTTCTCCCGACGAGAATTTGGTGGACTCTTGATTCTGGTAAGAATCGTCTCTCTCTCTTTCTTCTTCTTGCCGTCGCTGGTGACTCCCCGCCGACTGTGGGTTCTCGGCAACCAAGCAATTTTGTCCTGTTTTCTGAATTGTTTTTTGGGTCTAAATAAAACCCGCTAAATCGCTTTGGATTTGGGGAGAAATCATTTCTTATGTGCACCCACCAAAAAAGAGGAAATTTCCCACAAACCAAACACCAAAATCTCTACAAATTAACAACAAATCCCCCAAAAACATAAAATTTTGAAGAAACCCATTAAAACCCATGTAACAATTCAGTCATCTACGAAGCTAGCTGCAGATCTTCAAGAGAGAGATTCCAGTTTCATTAATAGATCAAACCAAAAAGTCTGATTTTTTTTTTTTTTTTTTTTGCTTTTTTTGCAAATTAACACAGAAAATGGTTTGAAAAGCTCATCCTTTTCACACACTGAGTCTCCAAAGACAAAAACCCAGTTGCAAAAAACCCAAATCTTAGACCAAAATGAGTTTGTGAGAACATTATTCTTATTTTTTATGCATGTCTAGAGAGAGAAAGAGAGAATAGAGAGAGAGATGTTTGTGTACATATATGTATGTATGTACCTAGAACCGCTGTAGAACTCATAGAGCTTGCCACGGTTGGAAAAGATGATAAGAGCAACTTCAGCTTCACATAGAACTGAGAGCTCATGAGCCTTCTTGAGAAGCCCATTTCTTCTCTTGGCAAATGTCACTTGCCTGTTGATTTTGTTCTCTATTCTCTTCAGCTCTATCCTTCCTCTCCCCATATGGATCTTTCTCTGTCTCTCTCTCTTGTTTCTCTCTCTTGTTTCTCACTCCTTACTTACACCAATAATCTTTCTCTTTCTAGACCTTCTTTTCTGTCTTGGTTAAGAGATGAGAAAACCCTCTAAAAAGAGCCTGAGTGTTTAGGATACCAAAATGGATATCAATTATTAATTATATTTAAAAGGTGTACCGTGAGCGAGAAATAGGGAAACCCCTGAAAAATGTTTTTGTGTGTCGTGTTTGTTTTGGACTATGCATATATATATATATATATATTATATGTAATTGTTTTATGTCTGTTAGTAATAAATATTATTCTATTTCTATTGGTATGTATAAAGATAGAAACAGGTTGTTTCAGTTTCTCTCCAAGCTACGTTTTATAATAAAGCGCTTACTTCAGGTAATAATAATTTCGAAAATGTATAACACATATACGAAGAGAAATAATTATTGCATTCTTTCTTTTACGTTTGGTTGATCCTTTTCTTTCCTCTTCAATCACTAAAAACAGAGAGAGAAAAATTTTTATTTGTATTCCATACACACACGGATATATATATACACACACATATCTATATTGCTTTAGAATATTGGGTTTCCTCTTTTGCTTGAGAAAGTTTCGTTTAAACAATAGGAAAAAAAATTCTTTTTGATTGTGAGCTAATGATGCCTTTAGGTTTCAAAACAAAGTTAATATAATTCTTTCATTTTGGAATTTCATTTTTGCTTTTATGTGATTTTGCCATTATTTTCGGACATATTCATGTTAAATTTGTGTTTGGATCGAGTTTTCTTGTTTAGAAATTTCCTACTGTTGTCTGCTTTTGAAATGATTATCCGTCCTAATGTTGTTTTAGGAGCACATTATTCAGGAAATAGGCATATTCAATATTGCTTAGGATAACACCTGCTACAACTTGTCATGTAAGAACGTAGGTTTAGCAAAATCACATTAGTTCAAAATATGAGAGTCATCACAGATCCATCATTCTCAGATTATTTGCTTCAAATCGGTAATGGAATGGAACAACCCCACTCTTGTGGTATGATTAAGCTTTTACCCCAAATGATAGTACCTTTTGAAGATGATATTTTGTCATTGAATAATTTGATTGATATTGTATTTCCAAATTTGCATGATTTTGCAAATAAATTAGACTTCATAATTAATCGGGTCATATTAACCCCGAAAAATGACTATGTTGATGAGATAAATAATATATTAATTAAACGTTTTCCAGATGTCACTTTCAGGTATTTTAGTTTTGATGAGGTCCTTGATAAAACTGAACAAAATATGCAAGAAGATTTCTTGAATATTTTGACACCAAATGGTATACCACCTCACGAACTAATATTAAAAGAAAATTGTCCCATTATGTTGCTACGAAATATTAATCCTTCTGAGGGGTTATGTAATGGAACCAGGTTGATTTGTCGAAGGTTTGAACGTAATGTTATTGATGCTGAAATTGCCGTAGGCGAACATCGTGGGAAAAGAGTTTTCTTGCCTAGGATACCCTTTGTACCACTTGAAAATGATAAAAATCCATTTCCATTTAAAAGAACACAATTCCCAATTCGTCCATGTTTTGCAATCGCAATTAATAAATCACAAGGACAAACTTTAGATTTTGTTGGATTATATCTTCTAGAACCTGTGTTCTCACATGGATAGCTATATGTTGCATTGTCTAGAGCAAAAACAAGCAAATCTATCAAGATTCTTGTGAAACCAACTTCTAATAATCAATTTCATGCTCAATGTACTAAAAATGTTGTTTACAATGAAGTTTTAACCGTGGTAAACTGTTCTAAAATTATTGTTTGAGTACAAGAATATAGAATAATAGTTGTTGATGTAATGAAAGGTATTATTTTTTATTGCTGCTTTTCAATTTATGCTTCTATCCTAAATATCTGGTTTTTAGATAATTTATAACACTTTTAAAAGTTTTATTTTCTGCTTTCTTTTTTTGCAGAACTACATGCAAACAACAACGAGGTCATTCTCATCACTTCAAGGTGAATTTCCTTTAAAAAATCTGCATTTATTTGTTAGTTTGGCAAGTGTTTTTTTCCCCCTCTGGTTACTCTTTTGAAAAGCTAGATAGATAAAACGAAACCTTTATTAGCATCTTTAGGTTAATTTTCTTTCAAAAATTTACATTTGTATGTTAATTAATTTAAATTTATCAATATTTACAAAGACTGAATCCGAAAAAATACTTCTCTAATCAACACATACTGTAAGCTTCAAAGAGATCAACGCATAAGCCTAAAATGAATGAGGAAAATATCGTATGTTAATTAATTTAACTCTTCAATTTTTGTTTATTAATCTATATTTTTTTTATAATCTCTAGAAAATATTTCTTCATATTAAACGTTATGAAAATTTTCATCACGACTCAACATGTGCAGCGCACATGTCCAAACTAGTATATATAAAAGAGTAGATAAAAGATTACTGTTCATTTCTTATAGTAAAAAATGCACCGTTTTTTAGTGTTGTTTTTGTTTTTGGCTGCCGTGCAGCTGACACGGGGAGGAGAGGGAAGGGTTAGAGAGAGAGAGAGACTTGGTTTTGAAACTTTTTGAGGCTTTTTTGGGTGATGTGAAGCTGACACACGGGGAAGGGAGAGAGAGAG
>BKCH01000316.1:0-128073 GCA_008635985.1 Ficus erecta | reverse complement strand
ACATCTCCATTTTTCCTACAGCGCGTGTTTGGACCATGGAATACGAAAAATCAACATTTCAAGAAAAAAGTTGATCAATTCCCATTTTGATTATCCCTAAAATACGTTAGAGGAAGGAGACTTTTCGTATCCGAAATGTGAAATTTCTCTTTCTGTCTTCTTTACCTTTGCCCCACCAGCTATGGAAAATGCACAGTCAATTCTCACAAGACGATCTCGGCTCTTTCCGGCTCCACCTTTGTCCATCAACCTCTCAGTTCTTGCGTTTTTTTCTTGGCCACAATATTGTCCTCCACCTTCACATGTTGCAACTTTCCACCGTGGTCCCCTAGTTTTAAAATCCATATGTTCAAATGTGCTCCTCCCTTGTCTTTATCCACCGACAGAATCTTTGTATACATGAAGTATTGTTCAAGTCAAGCTGTTTATATATATATATATGTGTGTGTATATAATATAAAGCAGTTATCGATCTCAATTTAGACGTATAATTTATGTATTCATTTTTTTAATTGCCTATGATTTATGTATTTGTTTTGATTCAATTAAAAAAAAAAAAAAGAGAGAGAGAGAAGTAATGAAGATGGCGGGGAAAACAATAATAATAAATCTTGGTCATGGTTCGATTTCAACTTAATGTGAGAAAGCAAACAAACAGATGTAGCACAGTTGAGAATTGACGTTTAAAATCAGCTTTTTGATTTTAAACAGAGATGTGAAAGTGGAGGAATGATGTTTTATTCTCCTTAAATCTTTTTAATCCCATCAACTCCTCTAACAAGTTATGATGTGCCGTCAATTTTTAGTGGTGAGACAGCTAAGGAGATATCAATTTGGGAACACCAGATCTAGACTTTTTTTTCTTTTACTCAGTGTTTCCCCTTGGAGATTATTTGGATAGAAGGTTCTAGCGAAGCCTCTTTTTTAGAGTTATTATTATTATTATTATTTTTTTAATTTATGAACAAAAGGAGGATAATTGATGTCAAAATAATAACTAGTACATAGTTTGGCACCTATTAACTACTTAATCCTCCATCAGGTACCCAACTCAAAGTTTATATCAAACTAAAAAAGAAAAAATTATAATTGGTCCACAAAAACAACTCACAAAAAGCAAAAAACCAGAAAAGAAATCGAAATAAAATAAAATTGCATCCAAAAAAATCTACAACTAGGTCATGAATCCTTCTTTGTCAGCATCAGAAATTGCGGATGTACGATCTACTTCCAAAACAAAATGCCTCCTTAAAAACCTTTATTTGGTAAATTTTAACCAAAAAAAAAAAAAAAACCCCCAAAAAAAATAGAAAAGAGAAAAAAAGATGAATGATCTATATATCCGCTATGATGCTGTTCATTGTTGACGAAACCTGTAAGAAAGAATCCCTCTACGTCTCTAGCGAAAAGATCCAAACAAAAAGGTGGTTCATCGAACCAACTTGTAGCGTCTTGCCAATTTATGCTTCCAGAAGCTAAATTTAGTGGACACCAACCATTCTAGCATTATATTTACGAAGAAAGAAAAAAACATCCTAGCATTATACTTTTACAGGACAACGTTACGTGGATCAGTCAATTTCAATCCATAAATCTATTCCAACTGTATAATTGGGAAGCAAAAAAGATTGCATTAACGACACCAATAAGGTCAGCCTCGAAAGCAAAGGCAATGCCAATAAGAATGGTGGAACATCCTTTTCAAAAGCATTTAGAAATTCTAAAATACGACCACAAGAAGTTGCGAAGACCAGGACTACCATTGGTAGCTTCATCTGTATTGATTTTAATCCAATCTAGAAAAGGAGGGAACCAATGAACAAGGGTTAGCGAAGAGCATTCAATAGTCTCTCTAGAATTTTCAGCCTTTCTAAGAATCAACAAAGCATTCAATCTGTTGTGCATTCAACCTTCACCCAACTTATCGGCCTCTTAGTCACGAGTAAGGAAATAATGATTAAATTAGGGATTTTAGCTCCATCAAAAATAGTTTGGTTACGATAATTCCATAACATGTAACCAAAAACACAAATAACCGTAACCATTCAAATCTCGTGTATTTACTCATTTTGTGATCAATTCTATTGCCCAACCTACATGATTCAAATTAATTGACAACAATTGAAGACTTCCTGAAGGGCATTCCAACATATCTAACCATAGAAAATTGGATAAATAGATCATCATGACCAGTGGTTTCTTCCACATTCTAACAACGAAAGCATCTATAGGGCAAAACGAATACGGTTCACTTTTGATTATCTTTATTAGGGATAAGATTTATGTAAAAGGCTCCAAAGAATCAAAGAACACCTAGGAGGAAAGTTCCCCATTCAACAATTTCTCAACAACTTCTCTAAGAATCAAGAGAGTAGATCTTTGACATCGTTTTTTATTGCATTATGCTCTTTTGCATATGATGTTCTTTTGTTTTCATTTTGCGATTTGGGATTGAAACTTGCTAATTTACTATCTTTTTTATTTTATTTAATAAAATGTTTGGAATGAATAGATGCAAGGGTGATAGTGAAGTGCCACCCTACTCAGGATGTATGGGCACCTATTGATTTCTGTCACAACAAATTAACTTTTGAAAAACAAAAAAAACTTTTTTTGACAATATCACAATTTATTTCCTTGTTGTAATTTTTTAATTTTTTTAATTTTTGAGGGGATTGTCCTTGTTGTCTTTGTCTTATATTTTCTGTCATTCAGGCAGTCGTTCCACGAATTCGTAGACTTTGAACGTCTCCATTTTCCTAGAGCGCATATACGAACCATGGAATTGGAAAAACTGCTAACATTTCTAGAAAAAGTTGATCAGTTCCCATTTTAGTTATCCCTAAACTACGTCAGTGCTAGTCAAGTTGGTGGGATTCTGCTCCGGATTTTTTGGGCAATCCTGCAGATGACTCCAAATTTAAATGACCTTTCATTTTCTTTTGGCAAAAAATAAAAATAACTAAAAACTTTCATTCAGCTCTAGGTTCTTTTCCTTGCCATCGAAGTGGCTTTTTATAATGCCACAGACGTGACATTCATGTAAGCCACGCAACAACTAGATTTCAATCTGGCTATAAAATAAGCCACAAGGAACCAATTTTAGTTAAGCATTCACACTCTCTGATCACACAGTAAAAAATGAGTCCTCAAGAGTACTAAAACTAATCTTGATTCTGCCTACTTTCCTACTCCTTCTCATCACTCCCAACCTTGCCGAAAATATTAAAGGCTGTCACAGGATGCCGGATACTGCTGGGACTGTTCTGACGTTGGCAACTACAGCACCACCAGCATCTACAAAGAAAACCTCGACAAAATCCTAACCTCCATATCTTCATCACCACCCGGCGACCAAAATTTCAAGGGGTTTTACAACACTTCTTTAGGACAAAACTCCGACAAAGTTGACGCGATCGCCCTGTGCCGGGGAGACCTCACAGAAGACAAGTGCCATAGTTGCTTAAACAATTCGAGCTCTAAGCTGTTGGAGAAGTGTCCCAATAAGAAGGAAGCGATATTGTGGGACGTGCATTGCATGCTACGTTACAGCTTCAATGACTCTATATTATCGGTCGAGGAGGATGAACCGAGTATGGGGTTTGGAAGCCCACAAAATAGATCAGATCCAGAACAGTTCAAGCAGAAGCTGAAGCCCTTGCTGGATGGCTTAATAATTAATGCTGCAGCCGGTGATTCATTAAGCAAGTACGCTCATGGAAATACCACGGTGCCGAACGCTGAACCAATTTTTGCGCTTCTTCAATGCACACCTGATTTGAGCCAGAAGGAATGCAATGATTGCCTACAAGATGCTTCCTTACGGCTTCCGCTATGTTGTGAAGGAAACCAAGGGGCGAGAATTCTTAAACCCAGCTGTAATCTCAGGTATGAGTCGGGACCTTTCTTCGAATCTGACAATGCAGTAAACGTTGACAGCACTCCTCCAACGTCACCTAATTCCCCTACGAAAGGTATCGTGGAGCTCTGTTTTCTTGGTTTTCTTGAGGACAAATTCTCACAAAAGAAATGCAATTTGGCAATGTGTTAACTAATCACTTTTTGCAGAAAAGAGTAATACGGCAAGGACTGTTGTTGCTGCTGTTGTTCCAACTGTTATTGCGGTCATGCTCATCGGCATTTTCATTTTCTAAAAGCTAAGGAACCGTGGTCAAAAGCATAGATCAAGTAAGTTTGATTTGATTTGTTGCTGCATCCGATTTAATTTCAGAATTCCTCTGTTGGCAGTACTGCGTGATAAGGAAAGTGATAATCAGTCAAAACGTGATTAATGGGATTTGTATTTAAGTGTAAATATTTAGGAATTATTTATTCCAGTATTGGAGATTTGTTAGGCTTTCTAATTTTGTACACATTGTAGACAAGTATATATAGTACACATTTACATCAATGATTGTTGGAAAAAACCATTCATAAAATTCTCTTTCTCTCTCAATCTTTTATTGTAGCAGAGCGTCCTTAAACTTTAACGAGTGAAACCCAAATGGCCGAAGTCCCCACCCAAATCCCAATCCAAATTCTACCTTAGTAAGTGTCAATTCTGTCAACAACATAGCCCCTCTGTCAAGCAATGTCTGTCCTTTAAATACGTACCAAGAGACTATCTTAGGAAATGTCAATTTTGTGAACAACAAGGTCACACAGTCAAGCAATGTCCATTATTTAAATACATGCCAAGAAAATGCCAATCACTACCTCAAGCTCATTTACCGTTCTTGCATCCCAATGGCTTATTGACTCTGGAGCTTCACATCATGTCATTACAGACCTCAATAGTATGTCTTCTCATTCTAACTACACTGGCTCCGATGGTATTATGATTGGCGATGGCACCGGCCTCTCGATTACCCAAATTGGATCCACAACACTTTCTTCTCCTTCCAAATCTTTTCATTTATTAAATGTTCTTTGTGTTCCCACTATGAAAAATAATTTGATTTTCGTCTCTTAATTTTACCTTAACAATAATGATTCTATTGAATTCTTACCCAACTCTTTTAATGTGAAGGATCTTTGCAAGGGGGCAATTTTTGCACGGAATAACTAAAGATGGTGTCTATGAATGGCCATCGCACTCCTCCAACAATAAACCATTGCTTGCATTCGACTTTACGCCGTGTCTTGCAACAGTTTATAGGTGTCCAATTCAAAGTCGTCGAGTTTTTGTGTAATTCGTGTCATTGTAATAAAAGTGTTACACCCGACTATTCAAGTTTGTAGCTTTACTTATGAATCATGAGTTTAATTTATTTTTGGGTTAAGTTAGAACGGATTTTCACGGTGACTTTGGTAGAACGATATATTTTCAATTAGTTAGAATGTTAGATTATTATTATTATTATTGCAACAAAAGTTTCATTCACTTATATAGAAATATATGTTATCAATGTTCTGTATGGTAGTGTTAGTTTTATTATTATATATGTTGTTAGTTATAAAATAGATAAATGAATAAATGCGCATATACATAGATAGAGTAACCGACTTAGGCTTACCTTTATTTATACGTAGACTCTTCGTTTGTTTCCCCAGTTTTCCATTATGCAACCCACAACAGAGAGGGGGAGAGAGAGAGAGAGAATAGTCCCTTGTTCTATTTCAATTTCGTTAACCCAATATTATATTCCCTCCGCTAGACATAAGAAGAAAATCTTCAATTACTTTCATATAAATAAGTAATTAATTTCACTGGCCCACTTTGGATTGATTATGAGAACTTAAGCAAGCAAGTTTATTAAGAAGTTTCTAGATATACTATATATATATATATAGATATTATATACACATAGTCTTAATTCCAATACTGTAATGCCCTTAAACTAGCAGGTCAATTACTTTACACGTGGAGTCTAAATACCCTTAAGCGCATCAAATTCCTTTTTTGTTTTTTTAATTAATGAAATAAATTAAACATAAGGACTATCATGTAGTATAGTCATATAAATAATATCTTATAGTCCAAGCTCGATCTAAAACAAAATTTGGGTGTCACAATTCTCCACCTCTTAAAAATTTCGTTCTCAAAATTTAGTGATTCTAATGTCTCCAAAAAAAAAAATCTGATTAAGTTATTGATCTCACGACACTCTATCTATATCACCAAAAACGTATTTACTATGATATCATACTGTAACATCCCCTAAACTAGCATGTCAATTACTTTACACGTATTGCCCACCGGAGTCTAAATACCCTTAAGCGCATTACATTCCTTTTTTTTTTTTTTTTAACTTATGAAATAAATTGAACATAAGGACTATCCTGTAGTATAGTCATATAAATAATATCTTATAGTCCAAGCTCGATCTAAAAATTAGAATTGGCTTCAACGGTGTAAGGCAATCTACATAAAAATATAGGATCACAAGTTGACGGCAAACACTTGGATGGCAACCATGCATACAAGCAAGCAAGTTGTCACATTCTCCTATAACTCAAGCATGACATGTCCCATAAATAATAAGAAAAGTGTGAAGAAGAAATGAAGGGAAAAAAAAAAAACAGAGAGAGAAAGAGAGATGGAAATGTTAGAGGCAATGAGAGAGATAAAAAAAAAGTTTCTACTACTAATTGATGTAAACATACCTTCCACTAGATCACTTGAACAATATTATATTTGAAACATTTTTAGTTGTGTTATTTATTATTTTTCATGATTAATTCGAATAGATTCAAAGAACTTATTTTTATATATGGTGTGAAATCTCATGTTTGTTAGAACCAAACCAGATAAAATTTAGTATGCAATAGGTGTATGGGTTAAGAAGGTTGAGATAAAGTATATATTGATGTGCAAAAGTTTGTTGAGGGGTATAAACCATTAGAATTAAAATGTGAAAAACCTAAAAATGTCATTTGATAAAGAAAAAGATAGATAATGCACATGCGCGTGCAGATCGAAATTAGATGCAAAATTAAAATACATTTGATGTGGAATTAACATATGTAAAAGTAAGGATTTGTAAACACAATATCTCACAAAAGTGCAAGAGTAATTCATAATTTCATGGACATTTTTAACCGTTTAATAAGGGAGTTGAAATCCCTAATATTAATGACATCTCAATTTTACATCAAAACTTTCTCTCTTTTATTTTCAAAAATTCAAACTTTAAAAGTCTATAAATTTCTCATTTTAAATAAGAAATTACATTTGATTTGCAGTTTTGATTTTTTTTTTTTTTTAATGTTGCTAAAGAAGTGATTGACTTTAATTATACTTGTCAAAGAAAGCTTGCTTTATTTTATTTTAATTTTTTATTTTTGGTGATTTTGAGTCGAACACATCCAAAATTCTTTTCTCTTTTTTTTTTTTTTTAAAACTAATCAACTTTGTTGTATAAATTAGTAGTAAAACGTTGCTCTATGGATAGTAATTAGATGCACCTGAGGTGAGGGCATATGACAAACAACAAACTGAAGTCAATCTTACATAATGTATCGACCTCTGCCTCAAAAGCCAATCTTCTTCAGAGGTGACGACCTGTATCAACCTCTGCTTCAAAAGTCTTTCTTTTCCAAAGGTGCTTTTCTTCTTCTTCTTCTTCTTTTTTTTTTTTTTTTTTTTCTTTTCTTTTTAGTTTTACTGGTCTGCTGCCAAATTTAAGTGTTGTTGAAAGATGAACAAACACGTGGTTTGAGCAAGGAAAAAGAGATTGAAACGTGGAATACTTTAGATTCAAATAGCACCATGTTATGCGGAACTGACTTACGTCCAATATTCAAAGTTGCCCATTCAACAACTTCTCAACACGTTTTGCTTATTGAAATTTGCTTGTTTGCTCTCTTTTGTAATTTTTTTTAATTATTTCAGGACAAGTTTCACTCCCCCCTGATCTGGATTTTAGACATTATCACAGAACATTCTACGAATTTGGAATACAGAAAAAGAACATTTCAAGAAAAAGTTGATCCGTTCCCATTTTAATTATCCCTAAACTACGTCAGTACTAGTCAATTTGGTGGAATTTTACTCCGGATTTTTTTGGCAAACCTGCAGATCAGTCCAAATTTATATGACATGTCATTTTCTTTGGGAGGAAAAAAAAAAAAAAAACTCATTCAGCTCTAGGCTCTTTTCCTTGCACCAAAGTGGTTTGTTTATGCAGACGTGGCATCATATAAGCCACGCAACAATTGGATTTCAATCTGGCTATAAAATAAGCCACAAGGGCTCAATATTAGTTAAGCATTCACCCTTTCTGATCATACAGTCAAAAATGAGTTCCTCAAGAGTACTAAAACTAATCTTGATTCTTCCCATTTTCCTACACCTTCTCATCACTCCCAACCATGCCTACCAAGGCTGTACATATGATGAATACTGCTGGGACTGTTCCGACGTTGGCAGTTACAGTGCCAACAGCGGCTACAAAGAAAACCTCGACACGCTCCTAACCTCCATATCTTCATCATCAACCAGCGACCAAAATTTCAAGGGGTTTTACAACACTTCTTATGGACAAAACCCCGACAAAGTCAACGCGATTGCTCTGTGCCGGGGAGACCTCAAAGAGGACAATTGCCGTAGTTGCTTAAACGAATCGCACTATAACCTGTTGCAGAGTTGTCCAATAAGAAGGAAGCGATATTGTGGGACGAGCGTTGTATGCTACGTTACAGCTTCAACGACTCTATACTTTCGGTCGTGCAGGACGAACCGCGTAAGGAGTTTGGAAGCCCACAAAATAGATCGGATCCAGAACAGTTCAATCAGAAGCTGACGCCCTTGCTGGATGACTTAATAAATAAAGCTGCAGCCGGTGATTCATTAAGCAAGTACGCTAATGGAAGTACCGCGGTGCCCAACGGTGAACCATATATGCAGTTCTTCAATGCACACCTGATTTGAGCCTGAAGGAATGCAGTGATTGCCTACAAGATGCTTCCTCACGGCTTCCGCTATGTTGTGAAGGAAACCGAGGGGCAAGAATTCTTAAACCCAGCTGTAATCTCAGGTATGAGCCGGGACCTTTCTTGGAATCCGACAATACAGTACCTGATGAAAGCACTTGTACCGGGGAGCAGTGTCTTTCGCCATCGCCACCTAATTCCCCTACAAAAGGTATCGTGGAGCTCTGTTTTCCTAGTTTTCTTAAGGACAAATCCTCACAAAAGAAATGCAATTTGGCAACGTGTCACCTAATCACTTTTTGCAGGAAAGAGTAAGACAGCGATAACTGTTGTTGCTGCTGTTGTTCCGAGTGTTATCGCGATCATGCTCATCGGCATTTGCATTTTCTTAAAGTTGAAGAAGCCTGATCAAAAGCATGGATCAAGTAAGTTTGATTTGATTTGTTGCAGCATCCAATTTTATTTAATTTCAGAATTCCTCTGTTGGCGGTACTAGGGCGGTTTTTTTTTTCATCAGTTTATTCTTGTCGAACATATCCTTACAAGCAAACTTGTGCGTACTCATATTCTAAGCTTCCGAGGAAATTAGCTGGGCGCAATCTTTGGTGTATGACTTTGGCACTATCCTAGTTGCGACAGACAACTTTTCCGAAGAAAACAACTTGGAGAAGGTGGATTTGGAGCGGTCTACAAGGTTAAAATTTTTAATTTAGATGGAGTACTGACACATGGTTTTAAATTTCCCAAAAAGCTAAAATATAAGATCTTAACTGTTTGTTTGACTTGTTTTCTCTACAATCTGTCATTCATACATTTTTCAGGGTAGACTACCAGATGGTGAATATATTGCCGTGAAAAGGCTTTCGAAGACATCCGATCAGGGTGATAACGAGTTTAAAAATGAAGTTGTGTTAGTTGCCAAGCTTCAACACCGTAATTTAGTCAGGCTCCTAGGCTTCTGCTTAGAGGGAAAGGAAAGACTTCTCGTTTATGAATACGCGGAAAATTCAAGTCTCGATAGATTCCTATTTGGTATGTGCATAATATTATTATTATCAGACGTGTCTTTAATTTGTTTGGCTGCCTGCACTAGTTTGATTCTTTCTCTTTTTTCTTCTTCTTCTTCTTTTTTTTTTTTTTTTGAGTGAACTTGATAGCTAGAACTTTGATTATACCTAAACATCTTGACGCAAGCATGAATACATATTGTTTGGAAACACATGTAGATTCAAGGAAGCGTGCACATTTGGATTGGTATAGGCGTTACAAAATAATTCAAGGCATTGTTCGTGGACTGCTTTACCTTCATGAAGATTCCCGTTTGAGAATTATCCACCGCGATCTTAAGGCTAGTAACATTTTGTTAGATGAAGAAATGAACCCAAAAATTTCAGATTTTGGAATGGCAAGGTTGTTTGTATTTGATCAAACACAAGGCAATACTAATCGTATTGTGGGGACCTAGTAAGTATCTGCTGTACAACTTGTACTTTGTTGCTTAATTTTTGAACTGATCATCAAATCAGTACCAGAATTTAAAGATTTAACCATTTGTAATGTGCACGTAATCTTCTCTACTGTATTGTTAACTATTTTTAACCTTTTTTACAGTGGATATATGGCTCCAGAGTATGCATTTCGGGCAATTTTCTATGAAGTCCGATGTGTATAGTTTTGGAGTGTTGTTGCTGGAGATAGTGAGTGGACAGAAGAATTCTTATATGCGCAACGAAGAAGAAGTGGAGTACCTATTGACCAACGTAAGCACAAATCTCTTTAATTAACATTTTTCAGCTTAGTTTGTCAAAAAAGTATGAGACTAGCATCGGCGATCATGTTTTTTATTTTTTATTTCTTGCAACTAAGCTAAATCCATTCTTAGGTTAATTGAGATATATGATGAAGCACATGCAGTCTAACCCTCTTCCTCACGTTACATTACAGGCATGGGAAAATTGGATGAATGGGACGGCTTCAAATATTATAGATCCCGCAATTTCAGCTGGTTCCACGAATGAAATAATAAGATGCATACATATTGGATTGCTATGCGTGCAAGAAAATATAACTGACAGACCAACCATGAACTCGGTCGCTCTCATGCTTAACAGTTATTCTCTCACTATTGGAGTACCTTCAAAACCAGGTTTCTTTATGCGTAGTACAGCTGGACCGGGCATGTTTTCAACGGCTAACCCTTCAGGAACTAGGAGATCAAATCCTCTTCAAGGTTCGATAAATGAGGTATCTAATACTGAACTCGACCCTCGCTAGCGTCATTTGGGACTTTCACCTATTTAGATTCATGGCTACAGGCCGTGAACTCGGAAATTTTTTTGAAAAAGGTTCTATAGTACAACTTAGCTCGATCCTTTGTATCTTTTTTTTTTTTTTTCCCATTTAAATTCGCAATCCTTGACGTCGTTGAGCCTAATGGTTTGCAATGGTCTTGTTTGAACAAATTCTGTTTTAAGATATAATTTAACCAAGTCACATGTTGAAGGAGTGGTAGTCTGGGAGATGTTACATTTGAGGCCAAAAGAATTCCTTCTCGTGTTGATCGGTTTTTGAAAAGCTAAGGGGCCATTAAGTGGTCATAGCTCGTGTTTATGGTCATCGTGACGTAATAGCATCGGCGTTCACGATGAAAAGAAAAGTGTCCATAAACTTTGTATTCACAAGAAAAAGTATATCAAAGTTTATAAATGAAATAAAAATTAGTTTTTGTTAATTTTAGAATACTTTTTGTGAATTATTATCCTAACAATACTTTAAAGAGCAGGTTTTCTCCTTTACACAACTCATCATAGAGGTCGCCCTGGATTTTCTTTCTTTTTGTTGTTGTTGTATGATTTTTTCTTCTTATGTTTCACAATATTGATTTGTCTTTTTCTTTTTTGATTGGATTGTAGGGTGTATATATACACATCCTAAAGAGGCTTATATAAGCCTCCTGTAACGCACCGCTTTGGTGCTTTTCTCCATATACCCCTTTTTCTCTTTTGCTTTTTTTTTAAGATTTTTTTTTAATAAAGTGCTTAAATGACACAAATATAAAGTTAATTACAGCAACATGATTTAAAAATTTGACAAGATTAATATGACACAAGAATAAAATTAAAATTTGTGTCATGTTAGTCAAAGGATAAAAAAATTGTCACTATTTAGGTAATTTTTTCTATTATTTTTATTTTTTATTTTGTCTAATCTTTGGCTTGTCTTTTCTCAATATTTTAGATCGTACTTCTTTTCTTAATTTTTCTTTTTCATCTTCCTTAGCTTAACAACCCATCATTTTTTCTCTTAGAAATTTCTTTTCAGAACCTAATCTCAACTTTTTATCATAAATTTTAATCTCCTTTTTTTTATTAAAGTGTATATGTGATTAGTTTTCTTTATTTCTTTTTGTGATCATTTTTTTTTCTTTCCCAATCGTTTTTTTTTTTTGTTTTTGTTTTTTGGATTTTTTCGACATATCAAGGGGTTATGAATTTGTTTTAATTTTTTTTTTCAAATATGACAACTATTTATACTTTTGTTACTTCACATGTTTTTGTTTGATTATTTCAATTCTTCTTCTACAACATCCCGTCATTTTTTTCTCTTAGAAATTTCTGTTCAAATCGTAATTAATCTCAACTTTTTACCAGAAACTTTAATATCCTTACTTGGAATAAAGTCTATGACAAATTTTTTTTTTCCTTTAAAAACAATGGGCTTTTGGCCCACTATTGTCCAGCCCACATATGGGGCGGACCCAACAAATTCGCTAACTTCATGGCATTTAGGGATGACAATACTCTCTGTAGGGACGGAGCCCAGTAGGAATCTGTCCTAAATAAGGCAGAGATGTGAAATAATGTTTGGGGATGAGGTGTGAATGAAGATAAAATCTTTTTCCCGAAAATTGGTGGGATAGATACGGGGAACGCACACTCCACCCTGACTCCACCCAATATAATTATAAATACATATATCTATGTATCCACTATTGTAAATAAATATTTTAAAACATTATTAGTTTTTTTTATTTAATAAAGATCTCTACCGAATGCTCAAGGAGGCTATTAACAATATGTAATTGTTATATGGCATATATATATATATATATATATTTTCCAACTAAAAGGAGACTAATCGTTTTTGTTCACAAATGTAGTTATAATAAATAGAAAATGGGGCGAGTATAGCGAAAGCCCCCTAAACAGAAATTCCATCTCCGACCATGCATTTACTTAGATGGAAATGGGGATGAGGATGATTTTGGAGGTGAGGATGGGGACGGGAGAGCATTTGCCATCCCTAATGGCATCGCTGCTCCTGACGGCCTCGTGTTGCATAGTGGAAGGCAACCTTTTTAAACAAATGAAGTTGCCTACTTTGAGATGGACAGAAAGTATTTATCTGTTAAAAGAAAGGAAAAAGAAAAGGAAAAGGCTTGTGTACTATTTTCCTTATCAAACACACTTTTGCCTTTCCTCTTCCTCATCAACAAACCCCATTTCTTCTTCTGTCTATAACAATTAATTTCTTCGCCTGCCTTCCTTTTGTCACTAAAGAAATTAATTTATGTGCTTGTTCTTTTGTCGAGCTTTATAGTGTAAGGCAATATTCTTATCGGTTTTCAAACCTTAAATTAAATCAGAATCCATAAAAGCTAAAATTATAAATAAAAAACTAACAATTGTATGTCTAGCGGATTAAACAAGAGCTCTATTGCTCGGATATTTTTCTTACTTTTGGATTTCAACTTTTTTTTTTTTGGGGGTTCTATTTTTAGTTTGAAGAATTCTATTGTATGATATGAAAAATATCCACAATTTACTAAAGAAAAAAAGATATTAAAAAAAAAAACCCAACACGTAGGGATCTATCTTTAACTGTCCGTTGTGTATTAGGTTCTATCATGTTTGCTTATTATTTTTACATTTTGATGTGATTTTATTTAGATTTTACATCAAGAAAGGTGCATTACTTATAAGGATATCCTACTGTAGAAACTCCTTTTAGTGTTTTATTTCTTTTTGTTTAGTTAGGATAGGTTTTTACTTAGACATATGTTTGGTAGAGTGAAAAAGGAGAGGAAAAAAAAAATAGGAGGGGAATTTAAAGAAAGAAAGGAATTTTTTTATGTGTGGTAGGGAGGATACATATATATATAATATATATATATACACACATATATAATAGTATATAGTTCTTTTTAAGGGCTAGGGAATTTGAGAATGAAAGAACGACGTTAATGTTAATATGTGTAGCTCACAATTTTTTAATTATTCGGATTTTAAAAAGAAAGAAGAGATAAAATATTTGACAAAACAGATAGTATGTCAATTGTTTGGCCCTAATCGCACCCAATCTTCTAATTTATATAATGGTCACATTACTAAATATATATTATGTTAGACATTTTCTTTTTTCTCTTTTTATTACAGAAACTTCTTCCTTTTTTTTACGCAAAATTTTTTTCCTAGCCTTAGTTTTTTTGCTTATTCTTCATTTCTAATTTTTATTCCTCATATCAAACATAGCACATAACTTTATTATTACTTACCGAACACGTCGATCCAGGCTACATGACTTTATATATTAGAGGATAATAATTAAGTGATATATAATGTGGAACATGACTTCTTTCGGTCTTTATGGATTTGATATTTGATAGTTTTTTAAATTTTGTTTTCTCAAAAAAGTTAAGGTAGGAAACCGTGTCAAATAACATTTCGTGAAAGTGCATGAGAGTGCATGTGCACTTATAATTAATTCCTCGGACTCACCAAATTTTATCATGTATTGCACCACTATATTTAAATCCATATGATATAAAAGGACCCGGTCATATTTCTAGAGTTCTTCATTCTTCTTTCGTTATATTAGGTTTTCTAAATTGCTAATTCTGCCATTTTGATAAGTGCACGAGACTTAGACCGTTTAACTAGTCTGACAAAGATTAGACCTAGATTTTTCAACATCTACTTTTTCTAGAGCGCATATATGAACCACGGAATACGAAAACGAACAATGTTTCAAGAAAAAGTTGATCAATTCCCATTTCATTGTCCCAAAACTACGTCATTGCTAGTCAAGCTTGTGTTTCTCTTTCCCTAACTTGATCGAATTCGGCTCCGGATCTTATAGACTGTCTACTACAGGAAAAATCTCTTTTAACAACTAAAATATTAGTCGCAAAAAGTGCAAATTTAGTCACGGAAAACTTTTTGTGACCAAAACAATTTAGTCACGCGTTAGTCATTGAAAGTCGATCATAGAAAGTCTTTAGTGACTAACAAAATTTTAGTCACTAAAAAGTGGGATTTTAGCGACTAAATGTTAGTCACTAAAGGATCTTTAGAATGTCACCATAATCCATATACTGACTAATTATTTAGTCATTGAATGTATTTTATTTTTCTTAAATTATAAAATTAATAAAGATTTTCTTTTAAATTTCAAATTATATTTAAATTTTTTAGTAAATTAATTTTAAAAAATACGGAATATTTTTATTTATTTTACTTTTCAAATAATAATTAACTAGCTCTAATAAAAGCTGATAAATAAATCTTTTTTTATTAGCGTTTTATTTTATTGAATATGGTTTAAGATTGTGTTGTTTGTAACGAAAGTTCTATGAAAATTTGAAGATATATATATATATACAAGATCATAACACCAATGTTTAGAACAATTCCAAAAGCGATGGGAAGTAGTGGAACAAAAATTTCTTCATAAACTTTGAATTTAGAAATTTTAGGTGCATAACAAAGATTTTGGCTTTGAGTTTGCCTTGAAAAAAGAAACCCAGAAAAATCAAGGTATATGCTTTAGGCTTCGTAGTTTTTTGAACGATGAAACAAAATCGGGAAATAATGAACATCTTTTTAATATAATGATTTGATTCAGCATCTCCTTTTTTGTCATTGCACAACAAATTTCAGAACAGCAAAATCTAATAATTAACCATGTAAAGTAAAGTACCAACAAAGCCAATGGATTTTTTTTATCTTGGCTAGATACTTACTCTGAATTTTTTTTTTAATTGATAACTTGAAGAGATTGAATTCTGAAAAGCATTCTGGTTAGATCCATAAGCTTTGACCCGAGAGGAAATGAGAGATGGAGAGCAGCGGTTTTGAGATGAGAGAGAGGTGAAGAAATACTTGGAGAGAAAGGTGGAAAGTGTTGAGTAAAAAATGTGAGGACGTGGGGAGTGTGGAAAAAATGAAGGTTTTATATTTATTTAACTTTTAATTTCTTTTTTTTTTTAATGGCTTTCCATATTTTGGAGGGATACTGCCAAATAATTTGGAGGTAGAATAAAACACTTTTCTTTTTTAGCTTTTTGACCGAGAGGTCTTATATTAACTTTTAATTTCTTTTGTTTTTTAATGGCTTTCAATATTTTGGAGGACCCTCCGAAAAAAATTAAACACTTCTCTTTTTAATTTTTTACTGGGAGGTTTTATTTAACTTAAAATTTTTTTATTATTTTTTTAAATGGCTTTCAATATTTTGGAGGGATGCTACCAAAATAATTTGGAGGGAGAATAAAACACTTCTCGGTTTTTTTGTAAGAAAATAATTGGAGATAATAACAGAAAATAGCATAATTTCTGAGATTAGAAGAAAATAACATATTGTGAATTCAGATTTTAAACATTCCCAAAATATGCCCCACAAATCCCTCTTAATCTTCTATCTCTTCATTCTCTCCTCTCTCTACCTCCCTTCTCTCTCTCATCTAAGTCTTCACCCAGATCTCCACTTTCAGCAGTAACAGTCCATCGCCAATAGCAACCCCGACGTCGTCGCAGGCGAGTAGATAGCGAACTCCGACACGAAAAAATCGCGACGGAGAAAATGGCAAACCAACCTAGGCTCTCCATCCTCATTGCCGTCGTCGCCGAAGGACCTGCCTCCAACTTCGTCCTCCACCATTGTTGTCGTTGGAACACCGGCAGTTCTCCGCCAATGTCGTCGACGATACACCGGCATACCTCCGTCGATTTAGCTACATCTGGAGAAATCATCATCGTTGGCGCTTGCGCTCGTCTTCTTCTCCGGCGATGGCCTCCTTTTCGGTGGGTTTGGGTAGATTTCCACCCTAGATCTCACCAGATTCGCCGCACCTACGCCGCCGCCGTACACCTCCACAGCCTTTGCAACATCCACTAGCGAGGTCGGAAGCTGATCAGCATGGTGAGAGTCGCTGTTGCTATGTCCACTGGCGAGCATCCTTGGTACGCGAGAGATACAGAGGGAGAGAAAAATAAGCTAGAGAGAGAGAGAGAGTTTTGTGGACTGTAGAGAGAGAAACTAGAACAAAATAAAAAAAAGAGGTAAATTGGAAATAGTTATCTTATTTTAAGGAAGAAATTTTAAATATGTTATTTAAAAATTTAAGGCCACGTTTAGAGTTTCAACTCAAACTGTACTTTTTAATCTCAGTTTTTGTCTTTTTTTAAAAAAAAATTTTATCTTTTCTGAAAAATCAACTAAAATTTTCAACTCAAACAGTATTTTTTCAACTTAGGGTCCGTTTGGTTCGCAAGTTTGAGTTGATATTTTGAAGTTGAAATAGTAAATTTTGTTGACTTTTCAGAAAAGACAAAAAGCTTTTTGGGAAAAAGACAAAGACTTTTGAGAGAAAAAGACAAAATTTGAGTTGAAAAGTTGAGAATGAACTTGCGAACCAAACGGAGCATTAAACTCATTCACCAAACGGATCCTAAAAGTTAAAAAAGGGCTCCATCATGTTGCCATTTTTCAATCTATTTTTTCCTGCTTTTCCTTAGTCATGAGAGTAAATCCTTCCTCATTTCCTTGCATGCATTGAACATAAAAAGGTTGTGGTTCAAAGGGAAGATTTATTGAAATCTGACATGAGACATTAATGCTCTGAGATTCAATAAGAGAATCTGCTTTTGGAGTAGGCAAGCCCGAGTTTAACTTTGCATCATTGGACAATCAAGGAATAGCCAGGAAATATATACGTGCTAACGGTTAAGGACTATGCTTCAGTTTGATAAATTAGTTGGAGACAAAAATTTTGAATTAAAATTGGTTGATTTTTCAAAAATAAGTTATAAATTTTATTGACTTTTCAGAAAAACACAAAAATTAAAATGAAAAAGTACAGTTTAGTTTGAGATAAACTCAACGCCAAATAAAGCATGTTTAGAATTCCAATTCAAGGCACTAGAATATGTATGTGAACTCCGAGACAGAGACTCTTGCAGAGGAAGCTTCAGAATTTATCCAATGATTTTGAGATTTTATTTTCTCCATCTAGCGGACTAGGGTTTTCAACCTCTCTGGAAGCGATCTGAGTAGAATACAGCTTTCAGTTGGTGATGAGTGTGGGAGGTGTGTCGCATCAAGCACAACCCTTTTAATAAACATGTTGGGTTTGCTAGCCCGATTTTATAATCCTATCATGCTATTTCATGTCCACTTTTAAAAGTGTTGTGCCCGTGTTTGCCTGTTAGGCCAGGCTTGTTTCGACATCACTACATTCAAGCAATGATCGATGATCAAGATAGTGATCTGACTTTACTTATTTGCTACGTTACTATGTCGCCAGTGTTACAAAATTACATGTTTTACATGCACGTCAAATTCAGGAAACAAAGTAGTTATGCACCCTCTTCAACTAGAATAATGGATGTTGAAGAGGTTCTGAACACCATAAATGACAAGTCAACAAATCGAGAAACTTGAAATGATACATTTTCTGTAAAAAAAAAAAAAAAGGCCGGAGATTAACTATATCTTGAGATAAATTAAAGATACTCAATAACATACAAAAAGACATAATAGTCGATCCAGAAAGGAAATATGAATTTCGTGTTCAAAAGGGAAAGAATTTCAAGATGTTAAATATCCCAATTTTAGTTTAGGTAATTCATTTGCCTTCTAAGAATAGTTATTTCTTATTTTATTTTATTTATTTTTTGTTAAGTTTGTCATTGAGGACAGATTCTAATTTTCTTTATTCTTGCTTTGTTTTCTTCTTTTATAATAAATTTTAATGAAGATTTAGTTCTTCCTCTAATATCGTTAGTCACAAGGGCCCAGCGGCATCTTAGTACTAATTTTGCTATCATCCACATTTTTGTGTAATACTAGTCTCTTAGTAGCGGTCCGATCGTTATGGACTAATTAGAAAAAGTTTTTTGTGCAATATGCTAATGACCGCAGTCTCTCTATCATGACTATTCCCACTACACAATTGTTGGAAGGATCGGCTCTTAAAGATATAAAATGAACCGAAAATAACAGCAAAACTTATTAGCACAACGCAATTAAGTTGGTATTTTTAATGGAAAAAGAGGAGGAGTTCTATACGTTTTATTACGAAATGGTACCACAACTCTCTTAATACATAACGTAATTTGCGACTAACTTCGTAACATCGCTGCTCCCGACGGCCCCAAGTCTTGCACAATGGAAGGCAACCAAAAAAAAAAAGAAAAAAAAAAAAAAAGGAAATTGCTATCTTGAGATTTACAAAAAGTTATCCGAAAAAAGAAAGGAAAAAGAAAAGCATTATTTCCATTTCCTCATCATCCGACACACTTTTTGCCTTTCTCCTCTTCATGGTCAACAAAATCTCATTTGTGCCTCTTCTTTCCAACAACTAAATTCTTCGTCTGCCTTCCTTTGTTACTACACTCAAGTTTTGTGGCTCAATAAAGTACAACAAATATCTATTGTTTTGCTCTTTCTTGTTTGGAGATTTATAAAATAGGACAATCATAGTGCACGTTTGTAATCATTAAATTTTAGTATGTATATAAAATTGATAGTTTCTAATATATATCTCATGATTAAAATAGAGCTCCATCGGTAGGTAGTTTTTTCATACCCAACTGCAGATTTATACTTTTCTTTTGTTTTATTTTTACTTTTTAGTTTGAGGAATTCTATAGTAAGACATGAAAAGTACTCAACATCTAGGATTCTTTTTTTTTTTTTTTTAACAGTCAGATATGTATCAGGTTCTATCAAGTTTGTTTACTTTTACAATTTGATGTAGCTTTGACCAAATTCTAACATTAGCAAAATGTGCACTACTGAAAAAAAAAAATACCGTAGAAGCTCCTTGTAGCTTTTGTGCATATATTTGTTTTACAATTAGGATAGGTTTTTTGCTTAAGCCTACGTTTGGTAGGGAGGTATATGCATACAAATTTGTTTTCGAATAAATGGCAAAGAGGGATTTGAGGGGAAAAAAAAGGAGCCGTAAATCTATTAGGTTCATAAATTTTAATCCTTTTCTTATTAAAAAAAAAAAAAGAAAGAAAAGAGGGAGATAAATATTTGACAAAACAAATAAGAGTAGTGTTATGGACATTAATTCTAATTTCAATTTTTCATTACCAACCTATGTGACATATCAGTTATATGCATGTCTACTCCCTGGAAAACATATTTACGTTTATTTGTACTTGCACTAAATTTTGTCGTGATTGTATTATCACTTCATGTCTGATGTCCATAGTTGATCAATACTGGCTGTATTACACTACTATACTTAAATCTAGATTAAGGAAATATGCTTAATTAGACCATTCAAAATTTTTAAGAACCTGGTCAGATTACTAGGTCTCGGTTCTACTCAGATTGGTAGTTAAGGGTGTCAGGCCTTTTTTTTTTTTTTTTTTTTTGGTTAATAACGAAACAAAAATCTGTTAGTAATGAAAATTACATTTTGTTTTAACTAATTGTTGTTATTCATTACGATAGTGGGTCCAATGCGTGTTTTTCTTACATTTGTTTTCTTTGTTTAGCTTTTTTATTTTATTTTTAAAAGTAGCTAACCCCGTGCACGGAGACTAATTAACTAATTAACCCCCGAAATAATAGATATATCATTTTCAACATTCTCATTTTTTTAAGTCATGATTCATGAACATATGGAATATTTGGAAAATGCTATTTTCTAGAAAGAGAAATGCTAAAGTAATAATGTCTTCTCCCTCGAAGTTTAACGTTTGTTGTACTTCAACCAAATTTTGTCATGATTGCATTACCACTTCAAAACCTGATTTCTACCGGATCAGTACTGGTCGTATTGCACACTAAATATAAGAAGTAATCCATTTAATAGATATGTTTAAAATTTTTGTTTCACTACTGGTTCGGATTTTTATGTGCTGAACACTTTTTATCTAATACAAAAATCCTTAAGTTATATTATACATGAGTAATATTTCAGATATATATTTTTGAGGTACTAATTGTATGGGTATGGTGCTTCGCATGTACGGAATAGAGAAAAAAATATCACATACTAGTGACAATGTGATGATGACGCGACGACCACGTGACTACCACATGACAAATAAGAAAGACATGATTAAAAAAGTCATTTACTCTTTTAAATATAATAAGTAAGAGATATCTTCCCATAAATTAAATTCTATATAAAGAGGGAAGAAATGTACTTTTGGACCTTTATTCTGCTTTTATAAGGACCAGATTACTTGATTCTTCTCAAATTGATCGGTGAACAAAAATCGAGTGGATAATTGGGGAAGGAAGAGTATTAGTGCAAGTCGGATCCAAGGTATAATAGAATGGTTTTTCAAGGAAATTAAACAGGGACGTAGTCATTTTGTGACACCTTGTATATATGGTTTCGAATGACTAATTCTGCCACTTTAATAACATCTCCAATAAAATACAAATTATTGTGTCAATGGTAAATTTAAGCATTTTGATAAACAAAGAAAGTACTCTATAACTAAGACCATCTTCAGTTTATGCCAATGATATGTATTTGTTATAAAAAAAACAAAATGAAAATAGCATTATCTTATTTTATACTTCAATGAAGAATGATATTTTTTTTTCCCTTTGTCATTATTGTGCTTTAGAATTTGTAAAATTTAAACTTTAGGGACTGTTGTATTGCAAATCATTTTTTGAATGGAAAATTTTCTTTCTTGAAATGAGAAAGTAATTTCATTTGAAAATGAGATGACATTTGGAAGTTTGTAAAAATAAATTTTCCATCTTGAAAACAAAATGCCTAAAATTTATTGGAAATTTATTTGGAAAGCTATAAAATGAAGAAAATAAATGGTATTGTGAATAGTGTATTGAAAAAAAAAAATTTCTAGAAGACTCTAAAAGAATTTTAACACAGGTATTATACAAAGTTTATTTGAGAATGAGGTATCCATCTTTTTTCAAACCGAGAAAAATTGAAATTAAAAAAAAAAAAAGACACTCTTTTATAATTTTTCCACCCATCTTTTGAAATAGGCATCCGAAACAAACATGGGTTAATATTTAAATGAATTAAAAATGAAAATTTCGTTTCAATATTAAAAGTCAAAAACTCCTAAGAATCAAATGTTAAATTTGACATTAACAATACTCTATGATAAATTTGTCTCAAAATTTAGCATATAGTAAATGTGGTATCAAATATAGCACTCGATTAGAGAGCACTTTTCATCTAAATGTCAAAATTTACCATTTGATGTATAACCTTTTAGCATTAAATTGGAGGTGCTCTAATAGAGTATTATTTTTATGTCAAATTTACCATATACTAAACATTATAGTAAATCTGTCAGAAAACATAACTAATGTAAAATTTAATATCTGATTGTTTTTAGTTGTTTTCTTGATTTTTTTCATATTATTTATTTTCTGTTGTCATTGTCTTTATTTTCTGTCGTTATTAACGCAGTCGTTCCAGGAATTCAAAGACTTTCAACATCTCCATTTCCTAGAGCTGGCGCATTTATGAACCATGGAATACGAAAAACTATCCCAAAAATATGTCAGTGCTAGTCAAGTTGGTGGAATTCTACTCCGGATTTTAAGGGCAATCCAAACATATCTAACCATGGAAAATGAGATAAATAGAACGTGATCAGTGGTTTCTTCCACATTCTGACAATGAAAGCATCTGGACGGCGGCAAAACGAATAACGGTTCACTTTTGATTGTCTTCAACAGAGATAAGATTATGTTAAATTAAGGTGCCAAAAAGAATCAAAGAACACCTTAACAAGACTATCTTAAGTCATATATTGAAAGTTCCCCATTCCATAATTTCTCAACAACTTCTCAAAGAATCAAAAGAGAAGAGATCTTTCACACGTTTTGATTACATAATGCTGTTTTGCCGACGATGTTCTTTTGTTTTCATTTTCCCATTTGGGATTGAAATTTGCTAATTTTACTATCTTTGTTATTTTATTTAATAAAATGTTTAGAATGGATAGGTGACAATGGTGCTACTTGAGATGTATGGACACCTATGAATTCCTGTCACAAATAATTAAAAAAAAAATTATTTGACATCATCATAATTTATTTCCTTGCTATTGGTTTTTTTTTTCTCTCATTTTTGAGGGGATAGTCCTTGTTGTCATTGTCTTTTAATTTTCTGTCGTTAATGCAGTTGTTCCACTAATTCGTAGACTTTGAACATCTCCATTTTCATAGCATATATGAATCATGGGATACGAAAAACTATGGCTTTGTTTGGTATTTAACTTTAACTTTAACTTTAACTAAACTATATTTTTTCTTCATAATTTTTGTCTATTTCTGAAAAGTCAATAAAATTTATAATTAATTTTTAAAAAGTTAACCAACTCTAACTTAAAAGTTTCAACACCAATCAGCGAGCCAAATGCAACCTACATTTTTAAAAAAAGTTAATCAGTTCCCATGTTAATTATCCCTAAACTACTTCAGTGCATGTCAATTTGGTGGAATTCTTCTCCGGATTTTATGGCAATCCTGCAAACCACTAAGCCCCACAACAATTGGATTTCAATCTGGCTATAAAATAAGCCACAAGGAACCAATATTAATTAAGCATTCATACTTTCTGATCACACAGTCGAAAATGAGTTCCTCAAGAGTACTAAAATTAATCTTCATTCTTGCTATTTTTCTACACCTTCTCATCACTCCCAACCATGCCTATCAAGGCTGTACGCAGACTGCTGAATACTGCTGGGACTGTTCCGACGTTGGCAGTTACAGCGCCGACAGCGTCTACAAAAAAAACCTCGACACACTCCTGACCTCCATATCTTCATCATCACCCAACGACAAAAACTTCAAAGGGTTTTACAACACTTCTTCCGGACAAAACCCAGACAAAGTTAACGCGATCGCTTTGTGCCGGGGAGACCTCACACCGGACAACTGCAGTAGTTGCTTAAACAGTTCAAGCGATAGGCTGTTGCAGAGATGTCCCGGTAAGAAGGAAGCGATATTGTGGGACGAGCGTTGTATGCTACGTTACAGCTTCAACGACTCCATACTTTCGGTCGAGGAGGACGAACCGAGTATGGGGTTTGGAAGCCCACAAAATAGATCAGATCCAGAAAGTTCAAGCAGATGCTGAAGCCCTTGCTGGATGACTTAATAATTAAAGCTGCAGCCGGTGATTCATTAAGCAAGTACGCTCATGGAAATACCACGGTACCGAACGCTGAACCAATTTTTGCGCTTCTTCAATGCACACCTGATTTGAGCCAGAAGGATTGCAATGATTGCCTACAAGATGCTTCCTCCCGGCTTCAGAAATGTTGTGAAGGAAACCGAGGGGCGAGAATCCTTAAACCCAGCTGTAATCTCAGGTATGAGCCGGGATCTTTCTTCGAATCAAATAAATGAGGCATCAATTACTGGACTCGGACCATAGCTTGTGTCATTTGGGACTTTCACTTACTTTGATTCATGGTTGTACTGGCCGTGAACTCGGGATTTCACTTTTGAAATAATGTTGACTTTTGAAAAGGGTTCTATATTACAACTTAGCAGGATCCTTTGTATCTTTTTTTTTTTTTTTTGGTGATTTAAATAAGCAATCCTTGGCGTCTTTGAGCCTAATGGCAGTGGTCTTGTTTGAATTGTTAGGTTTTTCTTAATTATGCAAATTTTGCATAAATCTTAATACTCAAGATCTTTAATAAGATGATTTTCACAATACAAAAGTTGGAAAGGAATATAACATACCTTAGATCCATGATGATATCTTTCAGAAAATTGGATTAGAAATGAGAAATCTCTAAGAAACTTGGTTTCTCTCTCTTATCCCCTTTAGATTTGACAGACCTATCAAATAAAGAGGGACTATCGATATGTGCACACAGAGAGGACCGGAATCTAATTGGTATTTTTTATTCACACATTCCATCATAGTGTGTAGTTATTAGATGATATCTCTCTGTTGACCGGTAGGAATTTAGCATATAATAATCATTAAATCACAATTATCTGTTAATTAAATTAAAAAAGATTTATGTAAAATAGATCCCACGTTGGCCACTTAGATAATAATATCTAACAAGAATAAAGTTCTGATAAAGATATGAATTATCTAATTCACATGCTGAAGGAATGGCAGTCTCATCTGGGAGAAATAGCATTTGAGAGACATAAAAATTATTTCTCGTGTTGATCAGTTTCTCAAAGCTACGGGCAATTAAGTGGTCCTAGCTCGTATTTATGGTCTTGATGACATAATAACGTCGGCATGACAAGAAAAAAATTGTCTATAAACTTCATGTTGACAAAAAAAAAAAAAAAAGTGTTTCAAAATGTATAAATGAAATCAATTTTAGTTTGGGTTCTCTTCGTTTCATTTTTAGTTTATTTTTGTTCGCTTTGTCATTGAAGCTTGGTTGGATTTTTTTTTTTTTTTTTTGGGTTCCTTTATAATAAATTTGAATGTAGATTTCAATTACTCATCTCATTAGTGTAACAATAATAGTAATAATAATCTATTGAAAAGGATCCACATCGGTTAGAGGTGGTCCCCCCCGCTCTCTCTCTTAAGTCCCCTTTCTTAACCAACAAAAATTTATTTAAAAAAAACAAGAAAACGAACTTACCGACATTAAAAAAAAAAAAAAAAAAAAAAAAAAAAAGGACGATAGTTCAGGAATGACTAATAAATCAGATCGTTCCCGGAGTTCTTCTGTTTAAGGATCAATAATATAAACGCGGCCTTTAAGCAAAAAAATATATGTATATATATAAATATATATATTATATAAATGAGGCTTCAGCTTCTGAACTCTACCACCGCTTGCTTCCGGAGTTAGGAACTCGATCGGCTATATCAAAGTATTTTTGGCAGTGCTTTAGGAAAATAAAGTTTCAAATTATATTATGTTAATGCTAGAATATTTTTGTGTGAATTATCATCCTTACAATACTAGGGTGTGTTTGTAACACCGGCTTGAGTTTGAATTTTTAGTTTGGAGTTGGTTGATTTTTTAAAAATTATTCAGAAATTAGTTGATTTTTAAAATAAAGACAAAACTAGGTTGGAATTTTTGATTGGAACCTAAATTTCAAACGAAGCATAAAAGAGAAGCTTTTCCCCTTTACACTGTTCATCATAGAGGTCACCTTGGATTGTCCCTCCCTCCCTGTTGAATGATTTATTTTTCTTTTTCTTTTTTTCAGAATATTGGTTGTCTTTTTCTTTCTTGATTGGCCTAAACGGGTTTTGCTTCTCTTTTAATTTTTTTTTTTTGGAAAGTAGACATAAACTAAAAACTATTGCACTAATATGACATAAAAATTTGAGACTAGATCAATATTCTACTATTTTTTCACCCATTTTAGAAATGGGCTAATGAAACAAACATGCGCTTGTATTTAAATGAATTAAAAATGAAAATTTTGTAATAATTACATGATAAAAATCAAAACTCCTAAGAATCAAATGTTAAATTTGACATTAACAATATCTATGACAAATTTGCCACAAAATTTGTTATATAGTAATTTTTACATCAAATATAGCACTCCTTTAGAGAACACTTTTTTCATTTAAATACCAAAATTTACCATTTAGCACAACCTTTTAGCATTAAATTGAGGATGCTCTAATAGATTGTTATGCCAAATTTACTATATATTAAATCTTATGGTAAATTTACCACAAATTATAACTAATGTGATATTTAATATTTCATTCTTTTTTGTTGTTTTCATGACTCTTTCGTAGAATTTATTTTCTGTTGTCATTGTCCTTTAATTTCTGTCATTAATATAGTCGTTCCACGAAATCGTAGACTTTCAACATCTCCATTTTCCTAGAGCGCATTTATGAACCATGGAATACGAAAACTATCCCTAAAATACGTCAGTGCTAGTCAAGTTGGTGGAATTCTTTCAGAGCAAAAAAATAAGTTGGTGGAATTCTACTCCGGATTTTATGGACCATCTAATTGATGGGGAAGCTTAAGAAGCTCCAAGATTATGGCTTTAGTGGATTCTAGTGTTCTTTTGTTGGATGGGGTCATGCATTCTTTTTTTTTTTTTTTTTTTTTTAATTCAGTTTTTCCCAATATTGAATTATTTGAATAGAAGGTTTTTAAAAATTTATGAACAAAGGGAGGATATGATAGATGTCAAAATAACTAGTACATAGTTTGGCATCTACTAACTACTTAATCCTCCATCACGTACCCAACTCAAAATTTATATCAAAATAAAAGTGAAAAAGATTGCAGTTGGTCCACAAAAACAACTCACAAACAGCGAAAAACAAGAAGATAAAAAAAGAAAAATTCTCAACAATTTCTTGAAGAATCAAAGTAGTACATCTTTCACATCGTTTTGATTTCATTATGATGTTTATTTGCATATATGATGTTCTTTTGTTTTCATTTTCCGATTTGGGATTGGAATTTGCTAGTTTACCATCCTTTTTTTTTTTTTTTTTTAAATAAAATGTTTGGAATGGATAGATAACTAGGGTGCGCTACTGAAGTCCCATCCTACTTGAGATGTATGGGTACCTACTAATTCCTGTCACGAACAAATTAGCTTTCTGGAAAAAAAAAAAAAAAATTTGACCTCATAATTTATTTCCTTATTGTTGTATTTTTGAGGAGATTGTCCTTGCTGTGATTGTCTTTTATTTTCGGTCATCAATGCTGTAACACTGAGCTTAATTAATTTAAAATAACTAAGTTTAACAAATATGTTTAGTATCTTATTAGTATTATTATTAAGTGTTTATTAGTAGTAATGTTAATCATGTTATATGAAATGTTTTTTTTTTAGTATTTATGTGCTACTGAAAATTTTTAATAACAGTTTTTAAGTAATTGTGCAGAGGAGAGTTGACAACCGCCAAAAGTGAAGTTGATCAATGTGCTTGGTCCATAAGATTTTTGTATAAGAATGATAATCTAAAGTTAAAGTATACTTTAAATGAAGTTTATTAAAGTTTTAATGGACTTATTTGCAAAGACAATATATTTTTAAGGAGGTAGCATAATTTAAGATTCTTTTGGGCACTTTATGTAATTTTTAAAATTATTGCTGCTGTCTTTTAAGTGGGTTACAGCTGAGTTGTATAGGCTAATATAATCAAGTTCCTCTTCTCCCTCCCTTAACAGCCGTTCTCTGCACAAAGAAAGAAAACAAAAGGAAAAACCCAAACACCAAAACACAAAACTCCATCAACTGATTTCTCCATCATCATAAGACCTCTTTTCCCCTCCAAAACCACAAAACAAAACAAGGCTAAGCATCCTTCAAAAACCCATTCTCGGATTCCAGCCATTAACCATTTTTCCTTGAACCTAGTTGAGCTCAAGGTGGGGTTTGGCGTCATTTTCGGAGCCCGAATTGTACAAGCTACCTAAGGTCAGTTTTAAGTAGGGTTTTTAGTGGATTTTGAAGCTTTTCAATGCTAGAAATGTGAGGTTTTAAGTTGAGAAGCCATATGTTGAATGTATGCTTGGATTTTAATCCGAATGTGAAATTTCTGATTTAATTCAAGATTTTTATGGTTCTATGTCATTTGAGATGTAAAACATTGTGAGGTATGATTGTAAAAGAGTTTTACTGTTTTAACGTATTTTATGAAGTGGCATAAGAGGTGTTTGTGAAAATGTTTGACTGAAATTTGTAAAACAGGGCACTAGGGTTCCGAAATTCGTTTCTCTGTCTATACCCTGTATTTGAAGCTGAAATTTTGTGGAGTTAAAGTAGACATATGAAGCTTGCTCCCCACAAATTTCACATGAAAATGTTGTAACACGGATTTTTGGTGAATTTTCTATTATATAACAATTTATGAAAACATGATTTTGTAACTTAGTCGTTGTTGTTTTTTTTTAATATCAAAACTTACAGTTATTTAATTAAATAATGAGCAAATTATCTTTACTTATATTCTACAACAAAATATAAATTTATACTGAAAAAAAATGTAATATAGATTGATAGAAAACCTAATTTACTAAATTGTTAAGTAATCTTACGGCTGTTTTTTTTTCCCCTGCTAAAACTTGAACTTTTATTTTCTTTGCAAAAAATTACTATTGATCAGATGAAGTAATAAATAAATAAACTGATGTTGAATAACCATTAAATATCTTATACAGAAAAAAATGTATCCATACAAATAAAAACTATACAATTACATAATAAACAAACTTAAATCATACAATTAAAATTACAGCAATATTCGGTCACAAAACTCTTTAAATACAGAAATTCTTATAATAAATTTGAATATTACAACAACAGACTGCTGAAAAAAAAAAAAAAAAAAAAAAAAAAAAAGAACCTCCCCGAGTAATAGAAAGTGGAGGGGGGGGAAGAAGGAAATCAAATTATACAACAACAGATCAAATAAGGATAACAATAATAATAAACACTATAAAAACACAGAAACTTCAACATGAATTACCTTGTAATATACAGAAATCTAAATACATATGTAAACATACAAACATACATAAAAATTATATAGAACAAAAAGAAAGGAAAAATTTTTGTAATATATTTTATACTATGTTCAGATCTCATTAATATTATCTATGAATGCTTACCACAAACCAATTCAACATCATCTTCCATGGCTACCAAGTGTGATGGTTGGCAATGTGTCAAAACGGGGGAAAAAAACAAAGGAGGAAAAAGGAAAAAACAGGATGCAAACTTTAGAAATGTTTTTCCCAAACAAAGACGATAAATAGAATAGCAGACAGTCATTAGAAATAAAAACTGAGAAAAAGTTTCAAAATATTACTATAATATAGAAACAGAATCATATAATATGAATAACATTACAGGAGGACAAAAACAAATTGAACACAAAGTCCCAAACACCCACGGCAACCCTAAAGATGGTTAAATAGTATTTGTAACATATACACTCGATAATACCATATTCAGCATCATATACCAAATTAAAAAACGAATCTGATATATGCATCATTGCACAGGTAAACAGAGATCATCATAGTATATAAAAACTGTGAGCCAAAACTTTTTGTTAAAATATTTACACTAACAAAAAATCGGAATGACAGAAGAAAATAACAATAATAAAACATCATAAAAAACACACAAAACTCAAATGTGTATTACATTATGATATATACTAATCTAAATACGTAACTAAATGTAGAAACAGACATAAATATATATTTTGGAAAATATGAGAAAACAATTTCCATAATATATTTTATACTATACTCAGATCTCATTAATATTATGTGCTAATGTTAACCATAATACAATTCAACATCATCTTCCAGAGCTACCAAGTGTGATGTTTGGAATCTGTCCAAAAGGAAAAAAGAAAAAACGGAGAGGGGGGGGGGGGGGGGGAAAGGATCCAAAGTTTACAAATGTTTTCCACAAACAGATAAACAAAAAGAATAGGACAAACGGTTATTATAGATAAAAAGAGTAAAAACAGTTTCAAAATATTACAATAATATGGAAACAGAATATATAATATGAATACTATTACAGGATGAGAAAAAGAAATTCAACACAAAGTCCCAACCACCCACGCAACCCTAAAGATGGTCAAATAGTTTATGCAACATATACAATCGATAATACCATATGCAACATCATATACCAAATTAAAAAAGGAATTTGGTATATGCATCTTTGGAGAGTTAAACAAAGATCATCATAGCATATAAATACTCTGGTCCAATACTTTTTGTTCAGAATATTCACACCAACAAACACCGCGAATCAGAGAAGGAGCAAAATAAAAGAAAAAGGGGCAAAAAAAAAAAAAAAAAAAAGAGGAATAGAATATAAAACAGTAAAGTTCTCACATAAAACAGCAAACAAAAAAAAAAAAAGAAACCAGGGAAAAAAAAAGAGGAGGAAAAAAACCACAATGGAAAAAAATTAAATCTGTTTACAATATTATCATCATGATACTAAACTCATTGACATATATATAACTCAATAAAAAAACCGACAAACAAACTATTAATAATATACAAAATGAAAACAACAATGAAAACTTATTAGGAATATTAATAAACACAGTACCTGGATAACAGAAAAGAGCAGGCTTGAACAAAACCAATGAAGATTCAGAACGAAGCAGTTATGGAAAATTTACAGAAGCATTAATAATGAAGAGAACGAATGAAGCAATAAATGAACAGATCTTGTTTATAAAAGAGAGCTGAGTAAATGAAAAGAATAGATGCAAAAGAGAGAGACGGTGAGAAGAAGTATTTGGAGAGAATAGATAAGCCAAAAAAAATTAACATAATTACTTGCATTAATGACAGAAGTCCAGCAGGGGAAGATTTCAGTCAAAGTTATGACGAACAGTAACATGCTGACCCTTAACAAATCACAAAATTACAACAGGAGGGGGAAAAAAAAAGATAATACAAAGCATTAAATGTGAAGGACAGATTTTGCAAAGTGTAATCATAAGCACATAACTAAACAGTAAAAACATTTACCAATTGGCTCCAATCTAACTATATTATCAGATACCACAATTGTTAAATTTCTCACTAATTACTTAAAACAATGTAAAAAAACAACCATGCTAACAAAACATTACACACACAAAGCCAATTATATCAGAATTGCAAAGAAATTCAGGAGATTTTACCCGGAGAGGGAAAACAGCTAATAAAATTACAATTAAAATCCAGAGGCAAAATATACTCATTGTTCCTCCCCCTAACCTTCTATTTCTCCATTCTTCACATTGTCAAATCCCAATCTGCAAAAAAAAAACGACTCACAAAAAATAAACAAAACAAACACGGCAAATAATACCCAATCAAATAAACCCAAGCAAAAGAAAATTTCAACATACCCAATATTTTCTTTACATTTTTTACTCTGCCTTTGTTCTCAAATACCATAAAAACAAATGGAAGAATACTCATAATAAAAAAAAATAAAATGTGTTTAAAGGGTAAAAAAACCTCAAATCTGATAAAAAGTCCAAAAAGGAAACAGAAACAGCAATGAAGCAAAAAACGCAAAATCCGAAAAGATAAAACAAAACCACCAGCAGCCTTAATGCATGTTACCTTAATATGATATCCAACACTTTTTCTCGCACGAAACGATCTTGAGTTCATTCTTGTGCCTGACGATGTTTCAGCAGAGAGATGGATGTGTTGGTATTACTGAACGATTTCTTCCATATCATGGCTTGACTAATATTTGCTCCCCTTCACCCCCCCCCCCCCCCCCCCCAGTTTTGTTATAAGAACGATAAAAACTATATCGCTAACCGTTATGATAATCCATCCAAAATGAGTGAAACAAAATGCGCCGACAGTATCAGTCAAAACTTTTAAAGTGGAAATTACCTTTACTGGAAAAATTTCCATGCAACCAATTGCAAATGCTCTGCGAGCTCAAGAATCTGAGAAATTCCCCTCCCCCACTCCCCTCCGAAAGGGCGGGAGGAAGAAACCAACATTAAAAAGTTAGCCTTCGGAAATAGAGCCAAAAAATTCCCAAACGAAAACTGACCAATTCGACAGAATGAAATAAACATAACGCAGAGAAAAATTCATTCAAACATTCCCCCCCCCCCCTTCCCCCAACCCTCCCCCCGAAAAGAAAAAATTTCAGAAAATTGGATTCGCAAATAAATGAAACATTCCAAAAATCTAAACTTACCATCTCGAAAAGCCAGTAGCAAAACGCATCGAAAATTTCCAGGAGAGAAAAAATCTGAAAAAAAAAAAAAAAAAAAAAAAGAGAAAGAAGAAAACAGTGAACAGAAATCAAACCTCAAACCAAACGAAAAGAACGATCAACACCAACCCAAACCAACAAAAAGAAAATGATCAGCGAACACTACAAAACAACCCCAAAATCTAATCCTTGAACACGAAAAACACAAAGAAAAAACATAACACAGAAAGACACAACAATAATAAAAGAGAGAGAAAGAAAACATAAAATATACATAGAGAAATGGACGACCATAATCGACGCTGAGAGGCAAAAACCAAAGAAGAAAATAGGGTTTCACAGAGCAAAACTTCGAGAAAGAGAAAGAGAAATACAAAAGGGTACAGAGAAAGAAAACCGAGGACTTTAAAATACAGAGAGAAATATAAGCAAAAATGGCGGCCAGAAGACACAGGAGGAAAGCCTAAATAGGATTTCCAGAACGACAACGAACAGGAAAACAGGATTTTGCAGAGCAAACCTTCGAAGAAGGAGAAAAAGAGAGAGAACAACAGAGAGAGAAAAAACCAGAGAAGGAAACAATAGAGAGAGAAAATACAAAGAAGATGGGCAGCAGAAGAGAGAGAAGGCGAAAAGGCAGTTGGGTTTGGAGGGCAATCTCGGCAGCGCACTGTACAAACAGTGTTCGGCAGGCAAAAAACCAAGGGCAAATCCGTCCTAACACCAATCCGAGTCTCGAGGGCAAGCTCGCCCATTCACTGTGCGCGTATTAGAGGAGCCCAAGGACAGAACCGTAAATACACTGTCCTGGGCTGTGCATTACTGTAACACGAACTGCGAAAACGAAAAAAAAAAAAAAAAAAGGGGAGAAGCACTGTGATTTACTGTAGAAACTAAGTAAAATCACCTTCTCCTTTAGTATATAGTAAATAATATTCTAAAGGAGCTTTATATAAATCTTCCATAATGCGCCGCTTCAGTGGTTTTGTTTTTACTTTTGCCTTTTGGTTTTTTTTTTTTCCTGCTTCATTTTTAATTATTCTACTCCTCTCTTTTTTTTTTTCCTTGTCCATTTATTTCTATATAATCCCTTTTTTCTTTTGCTTCTTTTTAAGCATATATATATATATATATATATATTTTAACATACGTGAATGACACAAATTTAAACTCATCACATCAATATGACATAAAAATTTAATACTAGACTAATATGATTTAAGAGTAAAACTAAAGTTTTGTGATATGTTGATCAAGAAGGAAAAAATTAATGTCATATTAGTCAACGGATGAAAAAAAAGGTGGTTATTTATGTGAGTCTCTCCCTCTTTTGGGGTCTGATCTTTGGCTTGTCATTTCTTATTTTTAGCTTGTATTCTTCACGTAATTTTTTTTCATCCTCATTAGTTTAAAATCCCATCATTTTTTCTTTTAGAAATTTCTTTTCAAAACATAAGCTTAACTTTTAGTAGAACTCTAATCTCCTTACTTGTGATTAAAGAAATTTTTTTTAGTAAATAGTAAGAAAAGCATATTTCATTAACGATAATGAAATTTATAGCAGATAGTTATAGCATATCTTAATTTTTCCTTTTAAAAAATATGTTAGGACTTTCTAATTTTACCCCAATCTCTCTTTGACACTATATATAAATTTATAATATTTTAAAATATTATAAATACAAAATAACACGAATAAAATTCAAACAAATAAATAAGTTCTCTTTAAATCTGGGATCTTCAAGTGACAGCATAAGTATTAAACTTCATGTAATCCATGAGAACCCTTGAATCAAAGGGTTCTCTCTGGATTATATACCTAGTTATAATAAACTTTCAAACCCCGAATAGTCCTATGTTTCCTCCACTGTCATAAAGGGGCTAAAAGATCTACACTTTAATTCTTGTTTCCAAAATTGATAATTTTTGTACCTAATTGTATAAAGGCAGGCGTAGATATAAAATAGGAGATGTTGTGCAAGTATTTACAGGACCTAAATTATCAACGGGCACTCCAAGTACGTTAAAAATTCATCTTGTCTCGTCTCGTCCTCTCTCTCTTTCTCTCTCCCACCCTCTCTCTCCCACCTTCCCTCTCTCTCCCCCCTCTCTCTCTCTCGCCCTCCCTCTCCTCTCCCAACCCTTTCTCTGTCTCTTTCTCTCTCCCTCTCTCTCTCCCCCTCCCTCCCTCTCTTCACTTTCTCTCTCTCTCTCTCTCTCCCCCCTCATTACAGAGAAAACAATGCCATCCCTGTTAGATCACTCTCTCTCTTTCTCTCTCTCTCTCTCTTTTTCTCTCCTCATTACAGAGAAAAACAATGCCATCACTGTTAGATCGGAAGATGTCACGCTGGTAGATGTCGCGACGGCGGCCTAGAGTTCATCCCAATCTCCATGGGCTGAGGTCCCTGTTTCTCTCTCCATTGTATTTGTCTCTCTTTCTTGACAAGAAGTTAACCAGAGCAGGACCCAAGCCTAGGGCGGCCGCCATCACTGGAGAAGTCGACTCGGCCAGTGGAAGATATATCAAGGCAAGGTGATCGCTGGCAAGGAGATCCAGCGTTCGCCACTATTCTCGCACGCAAGTCTTGCCATCCCGAGGCTTGTGTGCCTCGCGAACGCTCATCATCGTCGTACAAGCGGACATGAGAGAGCTAGAAAATCTTGCATTTTCTAGACTATATTTTCTTGAAAATACAAGATTTTCTATCTAGAAAATATTGTATTTTCTTCAAAATCCAAGATTTTCCTTCCTCTCCTTGTCGCGACGGTAAATTTTGTATCATCTCGACCTCTCCCGATTTTGGCTTCATCTCTAGCAATGAGATCCTTTGCAATGACCGCCACAACTCACGGTCCCTCATTTTCCATTGCAATCTGGGATTGTTGGTTTTTATTTTACAAGTTGAACAGCCGGAAGGCGAGGTATCTGTAGAAGAGATCTCACTCAGTCGCGAATCACAGCTCAGCTGTGCGATTCGGGAACTCCGTTGAAATCACGAACTATCTCGAGAGCCTAGGCGACGTAGATCGGAACCACGCAGTCGTTGTCGGAGACAACCCAGGGGGAACCTTCGCCGAAGAAAACGACGCCGCAGGCGAAGGAGACGGTAGAGATCGGGGAGAGAGAAGGAAAGGTAGGGGTAGTTTTGGGATTTTCGTTGCATTAAAAACAAAATGTGATATTTTTTTTCACCTCCTAAAAAATTATGCTGCTATTTTCTATTCCACCTCTAATAAAATATGCTATTTACATCTTTATCCCATTTTTTTTTATAAAGAGAATGGGCTTTTGGCCCAAAATTGTCTAGCCCACATATGGGGCAGACCCAACAAATTCGACCAACTCCATGGCATCGCTGCTTCTGACGGCCCGAGTCTTGCACCAATGGACGGCAACTTCAATATATATATATATATATATATATATTAAAAAAATTTAAAAAAAATTTGAAGCTGCTAGTTTGAGATCGACAAAAAGTTATCTTAAAGAAGAAAGGAAAAAGAAAAGAAAACATTATTTAAATAACCATATTTTTTTTATCTATTAATCAACATGACATAAATTTTTCACTTTTAACTAAAGTGACACAAATTTGAATTAACTTTAGTTTATTTTTATGTCATATTGATGTAATATTAATTGTTTGTGTCATAATGATACAATCGTCTTAATTTGTGTCATTAGGGGGTGTATATATTTCCTTATCAAACACACTTTTGCCCTTTCCTCTTCCCGTCAATAAAAACGCATTTCTCCCTCTTCTGCCTGTAACAATCAACTTCTTCATCTGCATTCCTTTTGTAACTACAGAAATCAATTTAAGTGCTTGTTCTTTTTTTAATAGGACATTCTTAACAGTTTTTAACATTAAATTTAAACAAAATCACACAAAAAATAAATTTTTTTTTTTGAAAAACTAACAGTTTGTATATCTAGTAATTAAAATAGCGCTTCGTTGGGATATATATTTTTTCATATATATACCTGTTGATTTCTATTTCCTTTAATTTGTTTTATTTTTAGTTTTTAGTTTGAAGAATTCTATGACATGATATGAATTTTTTTTAAAAAAATATAGATATAATATATATATAAAAAAAAAAAAACCCAGTACGTAGGGCTTAGTTGTTTTTACTGTCAGTGTGTAGTAGGTTCTAACATGTTTGTTTATTATTTTTTAAATTTGATGTAATTTTGATCACATTTAACGTTAAGAAACGTACACTACTAGCAAGGAGATCCTACCGTAGAAGCTCCTTTTAGTTTTTTGTGTATTTGTTTTATTAGGATAGGTTTTACTTAAATCCTATGTGTGGTAGAGCGAAAAAGGAGAGGGAAAAAATTGAAGGGGATTTTAAAGAAAGAAAATTAAATTTTTTTTCTTTTTTTATTTTTATTTTTATTTTTATGTTTGGTAGGGAGGATACACACACATCTATAGTCTTTAAAGGGCTAGGGAATTTGAGAATAAAGTAGTTGTTAATCTGTGAAGGTCACAATTTTTTAATTCTTCCGATATTAAAAAGAAAGATATAATATACTTGACCAAAAAAAAAAAGTACGTCAATTGTTTTTGACCTTATCGCAACTAATTAATCTTCTAGTTTATATAATATATGGTCTAATTACTCAATAAATTAATTTAAAAAATTTAGTAAACAAATTATATTAGATTTTTTTTTCTCTTTTTACTAAATAATAAGAACAAAAACTTCTTCTTCTTTTATTTCTCCTAGCCTTAATATTTTACGTATTCTGAGATCTCAAAAAATATTTTTCGTATTCGTCGTAGCAAAAATAGCATATCATTTATTATTTCTTTCTGAGTACGTCTACACTACTTGATGTTACATATTTAGAGGATGATAATTTTGTGATATAATGTGGAAAAATGACTTCTTTTCGGCTTTTATAGATTTGATTCTTAATTTTTTTTAATTTTTATTTTCTTAAAAAAAGTGTCTGACTCAAGTTTAAAGATCATTGTATCAGAATGACATAAAAAAAGTAGCATTACACTGACAAGACACAAAATTAAACTAAAAAAAGAGCTAAAGTTTGTGTCTTTTTGGTTAAGATGGAAGAGTTTACGCTATATTGGTCAATAAATAAAAAAAAAAAATGTGGTTATTTGGGTGATTTTCTCTTTTAAAGGACTTGGTCAGATAACTAGAGGTCTTCATTCTTCTAACATAATATAGGTTTTTCAATTGCTAATTCTTCACTTTAATAAGTTCACGAGATTTAGACTGTTTAACTAATTTGACAATTAGACCTAGAATTCTCAACATCTACATTTGAAACATGGAATACAATAATTAACATTTCAAGAAAAAAGTTGATCAAGTCCCCATTTAAATTATCCCAAAACTAACCTTCAAAAATAAAAAAAATCCCAAAACTACATAAGTCATGCTTGTCAAGCTTATGTTTTTTTTTTTTCCAACTTGACGGAATATCCGGATTTTATTGAATGTCTAGTTGATAGGGATCATGCTTCTTATAGCTTATGTTAATTTTAATCCAATCTGGAAAAGGAGGGAACCGAATGAAATGGGATTAAGCGAAGAGCTTTCAATGGTCACCCTCGAATTTTAAGGCTTCTAAGAATCAACAAAGCATTCAATCTATTTTATATACAACCTCATCCAATGTATCCGCCTCTTTGTCACAAGTTCGGATCATGAAAATAACGATTAAATTAGAAATTTTAGCTCGATAAAAATAGTTTGGTTACGATAACACGACAAAGCACATAAATATCCGCAGCCATTCAAGTGTCATGTATCTGACTGCTCATATTCTATTTGTAAGCTGACATGATCAATTACTTGCCATATTCAAACATATCAAACAATGAAAAATTATATAAATAGCTGATAAGTGATTTCTTCCACATTCTGATAATGAGGACGAATAAATGATGATGGTGCTATACTAAAATTTGCTGAGATTTACTGTCTTTTGTAATCTTTTATTTTATTTTGTTTTTTATTTAATGTCATTTTTGGAACGAATAGATCACGAGGGTGCTAATAAAATATCGTCCTACTATGGGCACCTACTTACTAACTCCTGGTATTATTTATGAAAATAATGATAATAAAATTTGACATCATAACTTATTTGCTATTATTTTTTTATTCTTGCAGAGGATTGTCCTGTTGTCATTGCCCGTTATTTGCTGTCGTTAATACATTCGCTCCTACTATTTCCTATTTATAAATAAAACCACTTTCATATCATTATCTTACTATATGAAATAAAATAAATAAAAAAAAAAAGGATAGAGCCTCGCCCTCCTCCCCCCTCCCCCAAATGATACCAACTTCTCGTGATATAACATGATTTAAATATAAGGTAGCCTTTTTAGCGTGTATATATATAAATATTTATAGCGAGAGAGAGAGAGAGAGAGTTGACTTGTTAATTATTGGATTTCAATCTGGCTTCAAAATAAGCCAGACGGAACCAATATTAACAAAGGTACACTTTTCTGATCATAAATCAAATGAGTTCCTCAAGAGAAGTACGAATCTTAGGGTCCGTTTGGTTCACAGGTTTGAGTTGATATTTGAAGTTGAAATAGTAAATTTTGTTGACTTTTCAGAAAAGACAAAAAACTTTTTGGGAAAAAGACAAAGACTTTTGAGGAAAAAGACAAAATTGAGTTGAAAAGTTGTAACCCAAACCTGCGAACCAAACGGAGCCTTAATCTTGATTCTTCCTATTTTCATACATCTTCTCATCACTCCCAACCATGCCCAGCAAGGCTGTACGTCGGACGCCGGATACTGCTGGAACTGTTCCAACATCGGCAATTACAGCGACACCAGCATCTACAACAGCAAATCTCGACACGCTTCTAACCGACATATCTTCATCATCTACCAGCAACCAAAATTTCAAGGGGTTTTACAACACTTCTTTCGGACAAAACCCCGACAAAGTCAACGCGATCGCCCTGTGCCGGGGAGACCTCACACCGGACAAGTGTCGTAGTTGCATAAACGATTCCAACTATAGGCTGCTCGAGCGTTTGCCCCGATAGGAAGGAAGCGATATTATGGGACGAGCGTTGTATGCTACGCTACAGCTCCAACGACTCTATACTTTCGGTCGAGGAGGACGAACCGAGTATGGGGTTTGGAAGCCCACAAAATGTATCAGATGCACAAGAGTTCAAGCAGATACTGAAACCCTTGCTGGATAGCTTGAGAATTAAGGCTGCAGCTGGCGATTCGTTTAGCAAGTACGCTCATGGATATACCACGGTGCCGAACGCTGAACCCATATACGCGCTTCTTCAATGCACACCTGATTTGAGCCAGAAGGAATGCAATGATTGCCTACAAGATGCTATCTCACGGCTTCCGCAATGTTGTGATGGAAAACAAGGGGCGAGAATTCTTAAACCGAGCTGTAATCTCAGGTATGAGGCGGGACCTTTCTTCGAATCAGACAATGCATTACAAGAAGATGGCACTTGTTCGCCGGATGCTGAGTTTTGCTGGAGTTGTTCTGATGTTATTAATGACACTAGTATGGCACTTACGACGAGAATCTGAAAAGTCTCTTATTCTCCTCTTTCTCTTCTAACCAGACTCGAAATCAAGTCTTCGGGTTTTTCAATTCTTCTCTAGGAGAAAATCCCAACAGAGTCTACGCAATTGCTCTGTGTAGAGGAGATCTTTCTCTGGATGATTGCCATCGTTGCGTCAACGTCTCTAGTGATAGGCTCTTAAGCCATTGCCCAAGTAGAAAGGAGGCGATATTGTGGGACGAGCGATGTATGGTGCGATTCTCGAACAAGTTTATATTCTCGGTGAAACAAGACGATCCAAGGAAGTATTTGCCGAGCCCAAATAAAGCATGGGATCCGAATCTGTTCAAGCTAACGCTTAAACCCTTGTTGGACAACCTAACTAGTAACGCTGCTTCAGGCGATTCGCGAAGGAAGTATGCATCAGGAGAGACTACTGTTCCGGGATATGAAACGATATATGCGACGGCACAGTGTACTCCCGATTTAGACAAGCAACAGTGCAGCGACTGCCTACAAGATGGTGTCTTGTTCATTCCACAGTGTTGCGATGGAGTACAAGGGGCAAGAATTCTTAAACCCAGTTGTAATTTGAGGTACGAGGTGACTCCGTTCTTTGCAGCTACAGATGATTATTCGCCAGTGTCACCTAATTCCTCTAGAAAAGGTATCGTGGAGTGCTGTTTTATTTTCTCTTTATTTTTTTATTTTTTATTTTTTTTTCTGACGGACAAATCCTCATAAAAGTATTGCAATTTGGCGACGAAGTACTGTTGCAAATCAATAAGAAGACACATGACCGTGTTAATTTTGCAGGAAAGAGTAAAACAACAACTGTTGTTGCTGCTGTTATTCCGACTGTTATTGCCGCGACGCTCATCGGTATATGCATTTTCTTAAAGCTGAGGAAGCCTGCAGGTCAAAAGCATGGATCAAGTAAGTTTGATTTGATTTGTTGCTACATTCAATTTAATTTCAGAATTCCTCTGTTGGTAGTACAGGGGAATTTTTGTTTCAATCAGTTTATTCTTGTCAAACTTATCCTTATAAGAAAATTTGTACGAACTCATCTTCTGTAGTTTCTGAGGAAATTACGTCGGCACAATCTTTGGTATATGACTTTGGCACTATGGGAGCTGCAACAGACAACTTTTCTGAAGAAAACAAGCTTGGAGAAGGTGGATTTGGAGCGGTCTATAAGGTAAAAAAAATTTGTGATAGAGTACTGAGACATTATTTTTAATTTTCCAAAAAGCTATAATTGAATATCTTAATTGTGGGTTTGACTTGTCGTCTCTACAATCTGTTATTCAAATGGATTTTTCAGGGTAGACTGCCAGATGGACAATATGTTGCCGTGAAAAGGCTTTCCAAGACTTCTAATCAGGGTGATAACGAGTTTAAAAATGAAGTTGTGTTAGTCGCTAAGCTTCAACATCGTAATCTAGTCAGGCTCTTAGGCTTTTGCTTAGAGGGACAGGAAAGACTTCTCGTTTATGAATACGTAGAAAATTCAAGTCTCGATAAATTCATATTTGGTATGTGCGGAATATCATACACGTCTTAATTTAATCATTTCATTTGTTTGGCTGCTTGCACTAGTATGATTCTTTTTCAATAAACTCCATAGGAAGAACTTTGATTAGATCTAAACGAAATTTTGACACACGCATTGTGTGGAAACACATGTAGATTCAACAAATCGTGCACATTTGGATTGGGTTAGGCGTTACAAAATAATTCAAGGCATTGTTCGTGGACTGCTTTACCTTCATGAAGATTCCCGTTTGAGAATTATCCATCGCGATCTCAAGGCTAGTAATATTTTATTAGATGAAGAAATGAATCCAAAAATTTCAGATTTTGGAATGGCAAGGTTGTTTGCGTTTGATGAAACACAAGGCAATACTAGTCGAATTGTGGGTACCTAGTAAGTATCTGTTGCACATATTATATATACTGTGTTGCTTAGTTTTTGCACTGATCATCAAATCAATACTACAACTTAAAGATTACGGATATTTAACCCCATATGTGCGTAATCTTTGATACTATATTGCTAATTAGTTTTAACTTTGTTTATAGTGGATATATGGCTCCAGAGTATGCAATACATGGGCAATTTTCTATTAAGTCTGATGTGTACAGTTTTGGAGTGTTGTTGCTGGAGATAGTAAGCGGGAAGAAGAATACTTCTTTTCACAACGGAGAAGTGGAGGACCTATTGACCAATGTAAGCAAAAATCTGTTTCATTAACATTTTTCAGCTTAATTTATCAAAAAGTACGAGACTAGTATCGGGCCGATCATGTTTTTTTTTTTTTTTTTTTTCTTAATTTTTTTTGGGTAACTAAGCCAAATTCATTCATAGAATTAATTGAGATCTATGATGAAACACGTGCAGTCTAACCCTCTTCCTCACATTTACGTTACAGGCATGGGAAAATTGGATGAATGGGACGGCTTCAAATCTCATAGATCCCGAAATATCAGCTGGTTCAACGAGTGAAATAATAAGATGCATACATATTGGATTGCTATGCGTGCAAGAAAATATAACTGACAGACCAACCATGAACTCGGTCGCTCTCATGCTTAACAGTTACTCTCTCACTATTGGAGTACCTTCAAAACCAGGTTTCTTTATGCGTAGTACAGCTGGACCGGACATGTTTTCAACGTCTAATACTTCAGGAACTAGGAGACCAAATCCTCTTCAAGGTTCGATAAATGAGGCATCTAATACTGAACTCGACCCTCGCTAGCGTCATTTGGGACTTTCTCCTATTTCGATTCATGGCTACAGGCCGTGAACTCGGAAATTCACTTTTAGGATGCTGTTATTAGTTTTGGAAAAGGTTCAATAGTACAACTTAGCTGCTACAACAAAAAGTAATTTTAATGACACAAAATTTACGGCATTTTTCTTAAAATGTATAAAAAGGCTCTTCAACGACATATAATTGACAAATGTCGTTAAAAAGACTATTTTACGACATTGATTAGAAAAATGTTGTCAAATATTGTTATAATGCAAAAAAACAAGATGACATAAAAATGCCTATTGATTATTTTAAAAAAAAATGACTATAAATGTGAATGGACATTTTATACCTATATTTAGCTTCAGGACTTTTCGCTTAACAAGGACAAAACAAAAAATATAAAAAAACAAAAAATCTTTCAACTTGTGGTAGCAAATATATCCTAACAAACTTAATCCGATCCAAAAAAAGAAAAAAAAATTTCACCACTTTCATCTCAACAGTCTTGTATGCTTAAACATAGTTCACGAAGTAAAAAAAAAAAAGCTCAACCATTTAGCTAAAATTACGATACGATATTGATGGATGCAAATATATAAATTTCCTTCAAACTAACTTATCAAAAATTACGGCATGATAGCTTCAAACTTTTAACACTGATTTCAAAAAATCGTTTGAGCTTTTCATTGCGTTGCTTTGTTTTCGTCTTATTTTAAAAGTTGATTGCATTTCTTCCTATTCTATAGTAATAAAAACCTAATGCATCAACCATAATTTTTTATACCTGAAATTTCCAAGCGTATATAACTTGAAACATGCTGCGAATTGCATATATGCAAACCTAAGAACAAGGAAATCTACATCAGGACATGGATAATAATTACAACCAGCATAGTTTGGAGACATTCCGATTGCAACGACCCGACTTTTCAGACCGTTAACTAACTTACTTATTCTTAATTCATTTAGTCTTAATACTTATTATGTTAGGTTCCAAAAATACATATTTTTTTTACATACAAATTATACTTGTACTTGAAGAGTTTAATAAACTAAAATTTTTAACTGATGAAATTGAAAATCTCTTGATAATAAATATCCTATTCAAATTTGTACTTAAATAATATTTAAAAAGTTATAATGTCATGTGAGTTAAAGGAAAGACCCTAAAGTCTTTTTCTCGTAAAGTACTTCTATTAGTTTAGTAGTACCAAAATATTGACAACATATTTATAAATATAGTCAATACAAAATACTATAAGAAGTCTAAATGTGGAAATTAAATTCGTGGTGGTATTCCACTCCCTTCCTCATTGCCTCCGCACAGCTTCACCAATCCATAAAATATCTAAGTGGCGGGCTGCTTACCCACGTTACCTACAGCACGAACACACACATTTGAGCTTTCGCTCAGCAAGTACAAACAATATCTCACAAAATATTTCATAAAATTATATCATCACACGTAACATCATGAATGTTCAAAAATGCATATGATCTATATACGTTCAATTATGCTTCATTATATACATGTTTTGTCTACTTAAGGGCCCCTATGTCATACCCATATGCGCGCAACCAATGGGGAGTTGGGGGAGCGACTTTTCAACAACCTCCAAGGTCATTACTTATAACTTCCGTTCTTATCACATCCTCTCACTAATTAAAGGTTGGTACGACACTTAATCCTATCTTTCGTTAGCCTTATTCTTATTAATTGTGACAGTGTGTAGATTTACATGTCACTATGCATCTATCATTATGGCATAAATATCTGTGAGGTATGTCGATCATGTCAGTACAAGAGAAATTATGCACATCAAATACTTAATCAAAGCAATGCATATAACGCATATACTCATTATATCATAAAGGCAAATCATAGCAAACATAGAACATAAGCAAAGAAAAACATTTTGTTCCATGCTGTAGGTGAGGTTTGTACTTATTGTTTTATATGCTTAAACTTTCAAAGTTGTACCTCCTACTATGCAAGTTTGAGAAATTGTCCTGATTTAACAATATCTCATTATTAGATAGAATCATAGTTATATAACTTTATTTATTTCTTTATTTATTTTATAAATTAATGTGAGCTTAATTTACTCATATCATAATTAACCTTAACAATTAATCAAATTAATTATTAAGTGTTAAATAAATCTCTACTAATTATTATTTAATTAATTTAATTTTACTTAATTTAATTTAATTTAATTGATTAATCAATTGATTAATTAATTAACTAACTAATTAATTAGGTAGCAGTTAATTATTACTTTATTTAATTGAGTAATTATAATTAAATTACATAATTTTAATTGACTAATTAATAATTATATCGTTAATAATTTAATTATGTTACTTAAATATTCTTTCTCATATCATAATTATCAATTATTAATTTTCATATTAATAATTAATAATTTGATTAATCTAATAATTAATGTTTGATTAATCTCTAATTAATCATGCATAGTTATATTAGCAATTATATCAATGATTAATGATCAACTAATCTCTAATTAATCATGTATTATGATTATGTAGTTACTCAACATAATAATCTAACTTACACAGCTAATTATCACTTATTAACTCTTATATTAATTAATTAATTAATTAACTAATTATTAAGTAATTAATTACTAATTAACTTTCTTAGCATAATTACATTATTTATTTATTAGTTTATTCTTTAATTAATTAATTAATTAAGGTAACAAGAAGTCACCTAAGTGTATACCTCTCATCTAGTATTGGGCTTGTAAGGCCCAATCCCATTAGTTATGATCATTTAGTTGGGCTAAGGTAGTCTCTTGGTATATACTTAATAATACTCTAATGTACTTTATCTTAGTCCATTTAAAACTTGTGATTCAACTTTATAAAGTTAGGGTTTTTTATATTATTTGATTATATACTTAATACCAACTCATTTCACAAATAAATATGTTCAAATGTTATGAGTTACCCTTATGTCACATTTTAATATTTAATCGTTTTGTCGGTATGAGATTTTAACTTGTAAGATTTATTTAAATTTGTGTATAATTCTGTTTTGGACATTTGATAACTCGTTGGAAAACTTGAAGTATCTAGTTTATGTCTATATATATTTTTTTTCCAAGATTTCAAGCGTTTTAAACATTAATGTGGACGATTTCCTAAGTGTCTTATGGTAAAATCTCAGTTTACCTGAACAATACATTATTATGTGATTTATTAAAATTTATGTACCTATTTGTTTTAAACACATGATAACTCATTTTGAAGCTTGAGATGTCTACTTTATAGTCATAAAGTTATTTCCTTTAGTGTTTGAGTGTTTCATACCGTAAACTTAGGTTTTGTTACTGTTGGTCTCACGTATATACCATATATCAAGATTTATGGGTACATTTAGAAAAATCATAACAATTCACTTACAAGTCCAAATAAGAAAAAAGATATGTCATTAGAAAGCTTATGGTGTCTAGTTCATTTAATGAGAATAGTATTGTAAAAACTTATGGTGTACAAACCCAAAATATACAAAACCCGTGGCTGGTATAGGGCTCCAGCAAAAACTCTTGATTCGTAGTCCAAATTTGTAAAATTCACCAAAAATTGCACATTTATTCATTTGAGGTGCATGATACCATGTTAGAAAGCTTAAAGAATCTAGTTTTTATATCTAAAACTTATAATCCAAAATTTTGAGAGTAAAGGGTTCGGAGTACATAAAACCATTAGCTATATTGTAACCCAAAGGTTCCTTTTCTCTCTAGTTTTGTGTCATAACTTCAAATGGACATAACTTTAGACATACAAAAGCAAACCAAGTGATTTCAAAGCCCAAAATGAAGCTTATCATCTGTAGAATCTTGTCATATAATTTATTTTTAATACCAAAGTTTCTAATGCATACCATATTACCACAACATCCACAAGCTCTAACAAAGTTCGTAGATCTTACCAAAATGCTCCGTGGATCCGTTAAGATTTCGGACCTCCAAAGTTCTTCTCAAAACCTTTTCCTAGGTAAGAAGAAGTCTAACGTTAAGATTCTAACTAAACATCATGCTTTTGTTCTCCAAATTTGAATAAAACACAAAGAATACCACTATGTTACCTCTAGTAACACGTCCTCTAACTCCGTTTTACACTTCTTCGAACTTGGTAACGGAGTCGCTTAGAGATTGAAAATGAAGGAAGGAGGGTGCTAAAGGGGTGTTGGGAGATGGAGAATAGTGTTGGTGGTGGCTAGAGAAGGTAGGGTTTTTTTTTTTTTTTTTTTTTTGAGGTTAAAAATATGTTTGTGTGAGAATAAAAATAAAAAATACTTCTATTTCATTTATGTTTTAGTGCTGTTGTCATGACTTCACATGGTAGTAGACCATCATATTTATGACTGAGAGAGACAGTTGTAGCTCGGTTCACACTCGGACTACAATTGATTTTTTATTTTTTATTTTCTTAAGAGTTAGGACTACAGAGTGACGTTTTAAAGGATTTTGATGTCTCTTTTTCTTCATATAATTAGTCTTACCAGAAGCACTCATATTGGAATTTTTTACTAAAGAAATTTCAATCTCCTACGTTCCAGGAACATTTGAAGAGGAAAAAGTTGAATTCCTGGTTATTGTTATGATACATGGAAGAAAAAATAGCCACTCTTTTATTGAAAGGTGTCCACTTCATGCGTATGAGGTGTATGTATTCCATCCTTTTAGATCACACACACACACACACACACACACACACACATATATATATATATATTCCCTAAGTAATTTTCTTTAGTTGGGGCACGAGGTTGATTTTTCGAATTGGAAATTTATTTCCTAAGTGCTCGTAAGTCATATTAGATTCTCTACTCTGCCCCTTTTTTCCATGAAGAAGAAAGCGACATGGACATTAAAAAAGTGGACAAAGACAAGAATAAAACAAAGGAGAGAAAGAGAACCTAAAGATATTTAACGTGAATATGCTTATGTCCACAGACTAATGATAAAAAGTTTATTAGTAAGGAGCATTATATGTGGAGTCACATATAAATGTAAGTTACAAATATACAAAATTAGGTAAGTTGTATAACACTAACAAATCTACTAAAATCAAAACATCACCTAAATTACAATAACTACAAATAAATTAAAGATCCTAATACTAATAATTGCATACAAAATAATAACTTTTCTTAATATAAAATATTAAACTTTCTCTAATATATCCTCGCCACATGTAGCTCTGATAGAAGTTCCAATATTGAACTACAATAGAAGAAACCGAAATGAATAATTTTTTTCTTTTTTTTTCTTTTCTCTTTTATTTTGAATTTCTTGAAAAACAAACATGAAAGAATATCGAGGCCAAGAAAGGATGGTAATTGTCATTAGAGGGACAGAGGATGCTTGGGCACCTGGACGGAAATTGTCATAAGAGGATGGAATAGTGATAAGTGCACAAAAAAATACACTTTTGTTCATATAATTTATTAGATAATTTATGTTTTAATTGAGTATTTTCATAATATTAATTCATAATATTTTACTTTGAAAATATTTAATATTCTATTTATTTTGGTTTATTTTATTTTGTTTTCCTTTCCTCCTCCTTCTTTTCCTTTCTTTTCTTTTCCTTCCTTTTCTTCCGCAACAGTCTTCTCCCACGTGGGTAAAACTAGCCAACCCATGCTTTTGGGCCAAGATTTCCTCCCACCAGCCCGCGTGATCTCAGGCCCGCATGACTTCTGGGTTGCACTTCTCAAGCCTGTGATTCCAGCTCCAGCCCAGACCTTCCAAGCCCGCAAGAATTTCGGGTCGTGTTCCCAGCCAAGCCCGCGTGTGTGGTGCCAGCTCCAGCCCAGGCCACCAATTTCCTCCAGCTGGTTTACCGCGAGTTTCGGAACGTGTTCTCAGCCAAGCCCGCGCGTTTGATGCCAGCTCCAGCCCAGGCCATCAATTTCCTCCAGCTGGTTTACCGCCTCTCTCCACTCGACTTACCAGCTTGACAGCATGATTTTTGAGCCGAAAATCTCTCTTTAGATGCTGGACATTGAGGCTTATAAAAGCAAGACTGTGCAGCAAGCATGGGACATTTTTCTCACAAATTTTTGGCTGAGTTTGGAGTGCAATTTTCTTCTCCTTGCATTTTCATCTCATGTTTTCTTCTTAGAATTTTGTAAGATGAATTGTAAGCTAGGTTCGACATTTTGGTGAGGCTAGTAATGATCTCATGTGTGAAATAATCCAATTTGAGTTTGATTTTGTTTTGGTTTGTAAAGATTATATATTTTAGTGGATTGAATTTCTTCATCTCATTTTTCTATTGAAAATATTTTGTGCCAATCTTTGATATAAATTCAGTCATGCTTTGTTTATGTAATATTGTCACATTTTATTTTGATAAAGATTTATTTTATGAGTTGTCTTTTACTGCAATTTGCTAGAAACAGTATTTTGTCGATTTTGGATAACTTATAATGATAAATCCGATTGGTTTCAACATAAAGATTTAATCCACCGAAACACTTTTGTTATTGTTGACATTTAATTCCATTTTTTCTGGTTGTTCATTTGGGATGTGAAGCATACAATTGAGTCATAAATCGAAGATTAAATTCAAATTGGAAAACGAAGTATATGAAGGATTCACGATGCCTTACCTAATTTATTATTGAATTTTCCTCTACCTAAATTTTATCTTTTTCATATTTCGTTTATTATTTCTATCACAAATATCCTCCAAAAATATCTTCACTTTTCATTATTTTATTTCCTTGCCTTTTTAATGTTTAATTTTACTAATATTATTTGTTTTTTATTGTCGCCTCCCTGTGGATACGACCGCCCGATCTGTACTACAATCGACCGCTTTGCAAGTGCATCTTTGGGCGTTAATCAAATAGGCATAAGGCATTTGGGTAAGGACAACAATTGTCAGAAAAGGAGGGAGAAGGCAAAGGGTACTTTGATACAAGGACGACAATCTTTAAGGTAGGGAGAGGGCACACATGGGCACTAGGATGACAATCGTCAAGGAGAAAGGGAGAAAGGGCATATGGGTGCGGGGATGACAATCGTCAAAATAAGACAACGACGTAGGGATGACAATCGTCAATCTACTAAAATTAAGATATATCTTAAATTATAACAATTACAAATAAAATAAAAATTTCTAATAATTATTATCACATAATTTCATCTGTCGCGTACTTCGTGAATGTAAGAAATTTGAGTTAAAGAAAATTATAAATTTGGTTTATCAAAATATTTTGAACACTTAAAAGACATAAGCTATTAAATTTTAAAACATTTTTAAGAACTTATTCTCAAGACAAAAAATTTTAGAAATAAATTTTTTTAATGAAATTTTAGAAATAAATTTGATCTAATTAAAGTATATAATTGTCAGTTCCCCTCATTTTTTCGTCCATATAAATTTTACAACGAATGAAATTAAAACAAGTTCTTTCAATGTAAAAGACATCTCTGTAGTTTTTAAAAATGATGGGTTTGATTGATAAATAATTAAAAATAAATGGATGTGTCATGATTCGAAGAATTCCAGCCATAAATGACAAAAACATAGAAATTAATGGCAAAATCAGAACTACCCCACCCAAGAAAATGCAGCTTCAAGATCCAATCTACTTCGAGTTGACCATTCATATATAAGCAGCCAATGACTTTTGGTCGTTGTATATAAGCAGCTTCAAGATCCAATCTACTTTGAGTTCAACATGCAGAATGCCAAGCTTGTTAGTACTCCATTAACGGCTCATTTCAAACTTTCATCCGCTTTATCTCCACAGTCAGAAGATGACGTTGATTCTATGTCTCAAGTTCCATATTCTAGTGCAGTGGAATCACTCATTTATGCTATGGTTTGTTCACGTCTAGATTTATCATATGCAGTTAGTGGATACACGGTGAATCCTGGTAAAGAAAATTGGAAAGCAGTGCAGTGGATTTTCATATACTTGCGAGACTCTACTAATACTTGCTTGCATTTTAGGAGAACTAGAGATGGAGTCATTGGGTATGTGGATTCTGATGATGCTGGAGACCTTGATAAATGAAGATCTCTTACAGGGTATGTTTTTACCATTGATGGTTGTGCTATCAGTTGGAAAGCCACTTTGCATAATACAGGTGCGTTGTCTACTATTGAGGCTGAGTATATGGTAGTTATAGAAGCTTGTAAGGAAGCTATTTGGTTGAAGGGACTGTTTGGTGAACTCAGTGAAGACTTGCAGATTACCACAGTCTTTTGAAATAGTCAGAGTGCTATTGTCCTCACAAAAGATCAGATGTTTCATGAGAGGACAAAGCACATCGATGTTCGGTACCATTTTGTGCGTGAAATCATTGCTCGTGGTGATATTGTTGTGAACAAAGTTAGTACTCATGGTAATCCTGTTGATATGATGACCAAGCCAATCCCTTTAGCTAAGTTTGAGCATTGCTTGGACATGGTTGGTATTCGTTGCTGAGTTTAGTCCTTAGGGGCTTTTGTGGAAGAGGTGGAGTTTGGTCGAAGATTGGTTTTTCCATTCCTTGAAATGGAATTCGCGTCAAGGTGGAGATTGTTAGAGTTTAGTGACCCGAATTCTCTTTCGGCCCGACCCAAAAAGCTCGCAGTGCGACATTTGTGGTAGAGCTTTAATCAAGGTTGATTTTTTTTGTTAGGGGGGGGGGGGGGGGTGGTTACCGTGAGGGTACGGACTGACCCGATTTTTACTTGGATCCAGTTTTAGGGTTTTTGAGTATATATATGATGTAATTTTAGGGTTTCATTATTATGCTCTTTTGCTGTAACCGCTCATCTTGTACCAATATTTGATTTAGTGGATTTCTTCTCCTCTATCCGTGGTTTTTTCCCATCTAAGGTTTTCCACATAAATCTGCGTGTTCTTGTTTTTTGTTTTCTTTGTTGCCTATTTTCGTTGCTTATTTCGTAACACATTTCGTAATTTTCTACTCCTACTCATCCTCTTCTTTGTGCTAAAGTTCAACTTCCTATAATAGTTAAAATTGTCTATACACTTTACATTTATATTTTTCTAAAATGTCTAGCATATATTCCTGAGTTGTTTTAAAAAAAAAAAAAAAAACTACGATTTTACTCGGAAAATTACTCATTGTAAATATGATGCTTTTAAAAATAGTAGAAACTTAAAGATGAGTTGCCAAGCTAGTACGTGAGATTTGACCGTTTTCTATTTTTCATCTCTCTGAGTTCTTTCAGATTTCATAAAACTGATAGGATTTAATCCGCTCAAATAATGATTATGTCTGACATTTAAGTTAAACAGACGAACGGAAGGAAAATTCCTATTTTTTCTCAGGAAAGGATCTGATTTCAACGGGGAATATGGGCTACTTTTCTTATTTTTGTCATTGTGGTCCTCGTATCGGCTTTACTAGGCTGCTTTTTTGGTGTACAAAGAGCTAGGAAGAAACGCTATGCAGCAGTGAAGGAAAAAAGTAGGAATCTACCTATCTCACTATTTCTATCCTTTTTGGAGCTGCGATCTTCTCTTGAAGCACCGCAACTTTACTATTTTCACTTAGTCTGTTTTTTGTAGCTCCAATTCAATTTACAAAAGCACCATCATCTTTGAAATTTGAATTTGACACAATTGAAGCTGCCACAAATCATTTTTCGTGCGATAACATGATTGGTGAGGGTGGATTTGGCAGAGTCTACAAGGTGATTAATTTACGTCAAGTACGATAATTGGATATTTGTTTGAGTTTGGGAATATCATGACGAAAATCTCGATTAAGGATAACTAACTAAGAATTAGTCATGGCATAATTACAGGGTAAACTTAAGAATGGGCAGGTAATAGCTGTAAAGAGGCTAGCTAGTGGCTCTCGACAAGGTGCAGAAGAATTTGAAAATGAAGTCACTTTGTTAGCCAAGCTTTGAGATCGAAATCTTGTGAGGATGTTAGGATTTTGCCTGGAACAAGAGGAGAAATTACTTATCTGCGAATTTGTGCCTAACAAAATCCTTGACTTCTTTCTATTTGGTTAAGTTTTTCAACTTAGCTTCTTATAATATGTATTTTAATGTTGTTCATCTACATGATCGAATATAAACTTTGATGTGTGTCTCTTTTCCGATATGAAGATCCTACAAGGCAAGGACTATTGGATTGGCCAACTTGTTACAAGATCATCAAGGGAGTCTCTAAAGGGCTTCTTTATCTTCATCAACATTCTGAGATCAAGGTTATCCATCGTGATCTTAAACCTAGCAATGTGCTCTTGGATGCAAATATGAATCCAAAAATTTCAGATTTTGAAATGGCAAAGATTTTTTGCATGGATCAAAGTCAAGGACAGACTAGCAGAGTCATAGGAACATTGTAGGTTTTTTTTTTTTTTTTTTTTTTTTTTTTTTTAAGAACAACGTTAAAAATGACAACTATATAGCCGACTTATTTGTAATTCTTTTGAAAGCCTACACATACTCCTACATTCATAGGCATATTCAAAATCCAAAACTCTATGGTTAACAAACTATTCAATTCTGACTATTGTAAGCTTTTACTGGTTACATGTCTCCAGAGTACGCAATGCACGGTGAGTTCTCTATCAAATTCAACGTGTTTAGCTTTGGTGTCATAGTACTCGAGATTATAAGCGGCAAAAGGATCTGTGGTTTTGATAATCAAGGAAATGATGAGGATCTCTTTGACTTTGTAAGTCCAACCCGAACCTAACTGATTGCGAATTAAAGTTAACTAAAAAAAAAAAAAAAAAAAAGTTACATGCTACCAATTCAGTACTAGTTAATTGTTGCAGGCGTGGAGACAATGGAGAGCCGGAACGCCACTGAAATTAGTGGATCCAAATCGGAAATTAGCTCATATGGAAAATGAAGTTTGTAGATGCATTCAAGTCGGCTTGCTGTGCGTTCAGGAAGATCCAGCCGACAGACCCCAAATGCCGGTAGTCGCATTCATGCTTCGCAATCTCCATGTTAAGTTGCCACTTCCAAAGCAACCGCCGTTGTTCTTGCGTTACAATAGAACAGAGGCATGCACAGGAACGAAGGAGCTCGGGTTTGAGGCCTTTTTCGCGGCATAATTTCGTGTTTTTTGGGGATAACAACCAATGCAGTTGTGTTCATACTTTTTTGGCAATGGCCTTGAGATGTCTGTATTTGATTCTCATACCCCCCCTTGTACTTGGTCAGCATACCAAATTTGTCTATTTTATTGTACAATATAAAGCATCCCCTGCTTATTTGAAAACAGACTTAAAAGAAATCCTTTAGCCAGTTAATTTTTTTAAAGTACCCAGACTACTTATGAATTATATATGAGTTTAAACAATAATTTATTTGAATTTAAACAAAAAATTTGAAAATAAATTAAGAAAAATTTCGAAAAACCCCACCTTCCCCCACAACGAATAGACTATTGCCTTCAACCTTTTTATTTTTTATTTTTTTGTTTTCAATTTTGATTTTATAAACTGAATGATATTTAATATATTATTGAGGGTAATTCGTTTTTTTTTTTTTTTTTGGTAGAATTGAGGGTAATTATGTTTGGTATTTAAAAGATTTGACCAATAAAGGGGTTAATTTCATTTATCTTTTAAACCAAGACAACGTTCAAATTATTCACGAAATTCATTTGCACTTCATTAGTTCTAAACAACCTCTCTCGTGTTTTTCTAATCACCCAAAAATCTAATCTAATGTTAATCTCAGCTTTAGTCAAAACTTCACAATAATAAATAAGTTTTTGCTTTGCATTAAAAGAACGCATTTCCTTATATAAAGACAATAGGGTTTTTTATCTCAATGACAATAACATTATCTAGCATCAGCAAAAATTTAACTTAAAAGAAAATAAAAAAAAATTTATCAAATACCGGAAACTTTCGAGACAAAGCTACTGATTTTGGGACTTCCCTGTAGAACCATCATTTCTTTTATATGAAGGAAAAAAAAATGTCTTTTAGATTTTTACTAAATTAGCATTGCGTGTGAAATTTTTAGATGAATCTAACTGATAAATTAGAAAAATCAAAGCATTACATTTTGTAAAATAAAAATACAGATTCCTCCATTTTAATTAAACTTATGGAAGTATTAATTATTTTTATTCTTTCACGTTTAAGAGCTAGGTGACAATTATTTTTTTAAACATTTGAATGCGGAACTTAGTGCGAGATAGGATATGGAGCGGATCCAATCTAGTTGGGATATTCTCTTTTAACTTGATACTAGTTGTCTCTTCTGCGAGATAGGATATGGAGAGGATCCAATCTAGTTGGGATATTCTCCTATAACTTGATACTAGTTGTCTCTTCTCTTCTTTTTTTTTTTTTTTTAAATTTTATTTATTTATTTTTTTTAAGAAAGCTTCAAATTGCTTAACGAACAATGACATTCTAGCATTCTAGTAGCAATAATATCAAACCGACCGGCTCGGTCTTTTTAGTTTGGAACCATTAGGGCTATGTGTTATGTTTATGTTGTCTCGTTTATGTAATTATACATGCCCATGTCTTAATAGTGCCCAATAAATAAGAATGTAAGTAGATTTTTAATCAAACACAACATACTAATAAAAAGAAACTACGATATTAAAAACTCTTACAAAGTAAAAACTCAAATGAGAAAAAAAAAATCTTGATCATAAGAAGAACAAAGTACACTACAAGTTTCATATGAACATTGAAAAATTAAATTTTAAAAAAAGAAAAAACAATGTTTTCGTGCAAACTTATCGTGTCATTAATGGGATCTTAATATTTTGTAGCGTGTTCTGTGTTCAAAAGTTACATCAAACATAACTCATTGAATAAATGTTCTGGGTTGAGCCCATTTAATATTTCATAAACATGTAGCCCGTTAGGCCCGGCCCTTTTTGGTATCTATACATTCAAACAATGATCAGAAACGATAACCAAAAGAGTCGGTCCATATAGTTATTTGTCAAATATGAGAAGAAGGAAAGAAGTGCAATGAGGTTTCATAAGCTTAACGCCAAGTCTACCCGGAAAGAAGTAGGTGTAGGAATTCATGTTCTGAACCATACGAATACTATAGGCCGGGTTGATCTTTGCCTTTTATTTTAGTTAGTAAAACATGATAAGTAAAAGTTGTGATTTATTAATAAGTGTTCAAAATCAAAGAATCTATGTGGTTAAATTGATTTTAATGTTTTTCAAAAAACAAAATAAAAAAATAAAAAATGTTTTAAATTAAATTTTGTTACAAGGATGAGTAAAAATTGTGAATTTTTAGTAAGTGTTTCGAAATAGTTTATCTAGTCAAAATGATATTAATTAATGTCTTTAAAAAAGGAATAAAAATATTAAAAATGAAGTTTGTAATGCTTAACTTAAACTTTTGTTACAAATTTAAAAACTTATTCAAGAGTTTCTATCTAAATCCTCATTTTCTGGCTTTGACATAAAGTTCTTTTATGAAGACTGAATCGAAGCTCTTTTGATAGAATATCCAAACACTTTTAGAAACATCTTTTGAGTTTAAGAAATCAAAAATTCTTTGAAAGCTCTACCAAACATGTCTTAAAACTCGGAAAGTTTTCCTTCGCTTCAGGTTTCATGACGAGAAACGTTTCCTTGCTAGTGAAAAATAAAATAAAATCAATAGAGCAAACAGTAAAACCATCACCAACAATTACTTGATCAATCGCTATGGGTTAAGGTGTGGGAGCTTGAATTTGGAAAGGGCGGATCTAATCATGTATTACACAAACTCACTTTCTTTTTTCTTCAGGAAATTTTTTTTTTTTTTTTTTTTGATACAAGTTGTTTCTTGGGCGACTTAACTTTACAGGATTACTTTATCTGTCAGTGTTACAAGTCTTGATAGGACCCACCTGCATCTGAGTCCACACGTTTTGTGTGTAACTAGTCTAATTTTTATGGTGCTGCCTCCTTTACCATTTCCTTCGAAAAAAAAAACAAAAAAAGAAAAGTTTTTCTACAACATAATCAGCAAGTCTTACTTCGTCCAAAAGTGTCCCCCACTAACTAGAGGAATGCTATAATGACAGCAGTCTCTCTATTATTCAAACTTTGACCCAGTTCTTCAAAATTTTGAATGGATTTTTTGAAAGAGAGGCATCCTTCTTTTACATTTTTTAGTTGACGAGTTTGTAGAAAAGAAAACTCATTTGTCGACGACTGGCCTTCGTGTCATAGCGATTAGATCGCCACATGACAACCCTGGAGGAAGAACGAAAATATTGTTAATAAGTGACGGACATATATAGCGACAATATTTGGCTTAAAACGTACGGTAACTAGTCGACTCACCTCAACGGCAGCGATTCTCCTGACGGCCCCCAAGTCTTTCACAATGGAAGCAACACAAAAAATTGAAATTGCTATTATTTACAAAAAGCTATCAGAATAAAAAATAAAAAAGGAAGAAAGGCTAGTGTATTTAATCTCCCGATCAAACACATTTTGAAGTTAAAGAAGAGTTTAAAACTATGCGAAATTTTCTTGTATTCTTTCTTATCATAGTGAATTACTAAATAGTGAAATACTATAATGAGTGAAAGAGAACATAGTCTCATGTTAAGACGAATCTATATAAATTTTGTATTTTTTATGTTTGTTCTATTATTTTTCTTTATGATTTTTATTGCTATCATTTTATATAAATTTATAGCGCTAATTCTTCACCCAAACTTTTTTCACTGTCTCTTCCTTGTCATCAGAAGCCCATTTCTCACTATTCTTTCTAACAAGTTAACAACTAGCTTCTTCGTGTGCCTACCTTTGTCACTAGGCTCGAGTTTTGTCGTTCAATAATGTACAACGAAAACCAATTTATGAGCCTTTTTTTTTTTTTTTAAAGGTAGGTCATTCTTATCATTATTTCATGTTTTTAAATGTTAATTCAATTAAAATCGCATATAAATTTAAAAAAAATACAAAACTGGCACTTTCTTATGTATACAAATATATAACTAGCGGTTAGCATGTAACTCTATCGCGGTAGGATATTATAAACCCCAACTGTAGATTTTTGCTTTTGTTTTATTTAGTTCTATTTTTAGTTTTTACTTGGATAATGCAACGGAGGGATATGAAAAATATCCAACATCATTTTTTTCCAAAAGAAAGAAAGAAAAAGATGTGAAAATAACCTACATGTCGGGCTCTACTTTTAACTGATCAGAATTTAAAAAATAAAGAAGGAAGTTGTTAATCTATGAAGCTCAAAATTTTTTAAATCTTTTTCTTTTTAAGATACTTTTGTCATGCGGTTCATATAATATAGTTAGAAAACAATATATAAAATTTGTAATGTTTTTGTATTAATTTTTGTACATTATGACACAAAATTAATTACAGATTAGCTATAATTTTATTCTTAACTGTGTAATAATGGATAACAAATGGGATTTGCCACCCATGAGAAATGTAATTTTATTTTTCACGGTATTACCTACCACAACGGTTTTGTATAAAAACCGTCGTGGTAGGTCTATGTACCACGACGGTCTTTCCAAAAAACCGTCGTGATATATGACCCTACCATGACAGTTTTTATACAAAACCATCGTGGTAGGGTCACATACCACGATGGTTTTGTAAAAAAACCGTCATGATATGTCTATGTACCACGACGGTTTTTCAAAAAAAATTGTCATGGAATATACCTATTTACTAACCGTTTGGTTCCATTTTTGTCCATTTCACGACGGTTAAAAAATCGTCGTAGAATCTGAATAGATTCCACGACTCTGGAATCTACGACGGTTAGAAAACCGTCGTGAAAAATGTACCAATATGAAAAACGATGGTTTTCTCTTTTTGTAGTAGTGTGTTGTCATGACTTTACATAGTAGTAGACAATTTATTTATGACTGAAGGAGACGATTTTAGTTCGGTTTACCCTCGGACTACAATTATTATTATTATTATTTAATCTCAAGTGTTAGGACTACAGCGTGATGTTTTTAAAAGATTTTGATGTCTCTTTTTCTTCATATAACCAAGGATTGAAAATCGACATCTCCATCGATATTTTCACCAAAATTTCCATATTTTAAAAGTATCAATATGAAATCATGGGTGTAGTATCTTTTTTGCTGAGTATCTCTATAAGTATCTTTTTTTTTTTTTTTTTTTTTTTTTTTTTTTTGCGGAAATACCGGTTTCCGTTAAAAGTTTAGTACTAAATTCCAATATAAAAATATGGTGTAGTATCTTTTCCATAGAGTATCCATGAATATTTCTGTAAATATCGATTTCCGTTAAAATTTTAGTATTAAATGACAAAATATCACGGAAATTTCTAAAAATTTCCTCGGAAATATTGATCAAATTTCAGTTAAGTATTGATCCTTAAAATTTTTTTTTCTTTTTTTTAATGTATTAAAATTCCTCAGTTTTTTGAAAATCATTTTTGTTTCTTCATTCAAAATTTTCTATACCTGAATATATAGTGGATAGAGATCGAGGGACATATACATGACATGCCAAAAGTTATGAAAGAAACTACATAAATGTCATGTCTTGGATCAATATTATTGAAACTAATTGGATATTGCAAATACCTTCAAACATTCTAAAAACTCCTTGGGTATTTGATATTTCTTGTCATGTATATACTACGGATGTAACATACCAATATTAGATTAATTTTCAAGTATTTTACTTAATTGGTGAAGGTACGCTTTTACTATTGTACTATGATCATTTCTTAGCATGTATGTTTTTCATATACTTAGTATTTTAATTGAGATTTTCGTGTAATTTATGAACTATTAAATATTTTCGATTTTTTGAAATTATTTTCAAATTAAGTGTTTTAGGATGAAATTCTGTATGTTACGCCAATTTCTACCGATATCAATATTTCCAATGATATTTTTTTATAAAATCTAAGTAACGGTATTTTTATAAATATCGATATTCTCATCCTAACATATAACATCTCAAAATCACAACTAGTCTTACCAGAAGCACTAATATTGGAAATTTTTTCTAAAGGAATTTCAATCTCCTAAATTCCAAGAACATAATTTCAAGAGGAAGAAGTTGAATTCCTAGTTATTATCATACATGTAAGAAAAAATAGCAACTCTCTTATGACTAAAGGAGACAGTTTTGAGCTCGGTTCACACTCGGACTACAATTGATTTTTTTTTTTTTTTTTAAATTGGTTTCCTTAAGAGTTAGGACCACAGAGTGATGTTTTTAAAAGATTTTGATGTCTCTTTCTTCGTATAACTTCTCAAAATCATAACTAGTCTAACCAGAAGCATAAATACTGGAATTTTTTACTAAAGAAATTCAATCTCCGATATTCCAGGAACATTTCAAGATGAAGAAGTTGAATTCCTAGTTATTATCACAAATATAAGAAAATTAGCCACTCGTATCATATCGTGACCACCTCATTTGTATGAGGCGTATGTATTCCATCCTTTAAGATCACAAATATAGACATATATATATACACCTCCCTAAGTAATTTTCTTTAGTTGGGACACAAGGTTGATTTTTCGAATTGGAAATTTATTTGCTAACTGCTCATAAGTCATATTATAATTAGACTCTACTCTGCCCCTTTTTTCCATGAAGAAGAAAGTTACATGGACATTAAAAAAGTGGAAAAAGAAAAGAATAAAACAAAGGAGAGAAAGATAACGTAAATTTAACGTTAATGTGTTTATGTCCACAGACTAATGATAAAAAGTTTATTAATAAGGAACATTATATGTGGACTCACATATAAATGCAAGTTACAAATATATAAAATTAGGTAAGTTGCATAATACTAACAAATCTACTAAAATCAAAACATATCCTAAATTACAATAACTACAAATAAATTAAAGATCCTAATACTAATAATTGCATACAAAATAATAACTTTTCTTAATATTAAAAACAAAACTTTCTCTAATATATCCTCGCCACATGTAACTCTGATAGGAGTTCCAATATTGAACTACAATAGAAGAAACCTAAATGAATAATATTTTTCTTTTCTCTATTATTTTGAATTTCTTGAAAAACAAACATAAAAGAATAGCAAGGCCAAGAAAGGATGGCAATTGTCAATAGAGGGAGAGAGGATGCTTGGGCGCCTGGACGGAATTGTCATAAGAGGATGGAATAGGCATAAGGCGTTTGGGTAAGGACAACAATTGTCAGAAAATGAGGGAGAAGGTGAAGGGTGCTTTGGTACAGGGACGGCAATCTTCAAGGTAGGGAGAGGGCGCGCATGGGCACTAGGACGACAATCGTCAAGGAGAAAAGGAGAAAGGGCATATGGGTGCGGGGATGAAAATTGTCAAAATAAGACAACAACGTAGGGACGACAATCGTCAATCTACTAAAATCAAGATATATCTTAAATTGTAACAATTACTAATAAAATAAAAAATTCCTAACAATTATTATCACATAATTTCATCTGTCGCGTACTTTGTGAATTTAAAAAATTGAGTTAAAGAAAATAATAAATTTGGTTTATCAAAATATTTTGTACACTTAAAAGATATAAGTTAATAAATTTTAAAACATTTTTAAGAACTTATTCTCAAGACAAAAAAATTTTAGAAATAAATTTGATCTAATTAAAGTATATAATTATCAGTTCCCCTCATTTTTTCGTCCATATAAAGTTTACAACGAATGAAATTAAAACAAGTTCTTTCAATGTAAAAGACATCTCTGTAGTTTTTAAAAATGATGGGGTTGATTGATAAATAATTAAAAATAAAGAGATGTGTCATGATTGGAAGAATTCCAGCCATAAATGACAAAAACACAGAAACTAATGGCAAAATCAGAACTACCCCACCCAAGAAAATGCAGCTTCAAGATCCAATCTACTTCGAGCCGACCATATATAAGCAGCCAATGATTTGTGGTCGTTGTAGATATTTATGACAAAAGTTTTCACGTGTCTGGAAAAAATGCAGGTGAATCTGGTTGGTTGTTTAATTTTCTTTTCTTTTCTTTTTTCTTTTTTTTGAAAAAATGTTGTTTAATTTTCAATGTCATTAATTAAAAAAAAAAAAATTTTTTGCACTAAGGCCCCTGTACTCTTTGTGGTTTGATAAATTGGTTGTTATATTAATAATTTTGACAATTTCACTCCAGTTTTAGACGCCATCGAAAAAATGCATGGTACGGTACACGCTCCTCTCATCTCACATGAGGATTTTAGTAGGGGCAAATTGGAAATTCAAACGAAAAATTTAACTCCTTTCTGCAAAACAAAACAAACCCCAAATTACCAATGGTGGTTGAACGGCGTGTGGCCGTGTAATTTAAGCATAACGACCTAATTCTTGGCAATGTGGACAGAAGATAGCGGTTGAGGGAAGGTCGGCGAATCATGTTTCCACGAGTCATTTTTTCCTTAGGCATGTAGTGCATCAGTGCAGATTAGTTTTAAAATTCGTATGTAATTTCCAACACAAAGACCTTTTAATCGTTTGGTGAAAAGGTGCTAAGACTGATGTAGCAGTAATTTAAAATACCTCCGAGTCAGCTTGCTGCTCAGCAGGTAGCATCGACGGCAACATCGCTCTCCACCACCTCCATGTCGCCACTGCCTTCTGCATTTTCTTTTTTGTTTTTGTTTATCTTTTCCCTCTAAAGAATCAAATATATTTCTTGATGTGTCCTGGCCTATTAAAATCCTCATGTATGGGGCACGTTCCCCTTCAAGATAAAATCACACAAGTAGTCCCTTTTATTTTTTTTTTTTCCTCAATTGATCAACATGAAACAAATTCCCTCCTCTTGACCAACATAAAATAAACTTTAGTTTAATTTTGTGTCATATTCGTCTAATATTAATTCTTTGTATCATGTGACGCAATAGTCTTTAAATTTTTGTCGTTAACATGCTTTCCTCATGATTCAATCCAATTTTCTGAACGTCATTTCCAATTGGAGTGAATTTGCTAAATGTTTGTAACTAAAGGGAGGTTATTAATTGTTGAAACTAAAAGTGTAAGGACCAACTTACCAAACCATGAAAGTTATAGAGGTCATTGGTGCCAAAAACCTTAAAATCAAACTAACAACTTCTTTTATAGAGGACAAAATGTCTTTTGCATACCTAATTTTGACTAAATTTAGTTTAGTAACGAATTTCGTTTAGCATTATTAAAAATAAAATAAAATAAAAAGTGGTGGATTTGTCAAATAAAAAAAAAAAAAAAAAAAAAAGAGGGATAATCACTTTTTTAAACACAGTAAGTTAATGCATTTTCATTGAACTTGGTACTTTTGTCAATTAAGAATCCACTTCCGTCTCGCATCCTCGATCACAATCTTTCTCTATATAAGAATGGTGCGTTCTGAAGTATGAAGCATGAAAATCCCAGCGTATTTCAAAACGATTAACATAAATCACCAGCCAACAAAAATGAGTTCGTCAACTCTACTTTTATTCGTTCTTCCAATTTCCATACTCCTTCTCACTACTCCAAACCTTGCCCAACTTCAAGACTGCACTGGCAGCGCCGAGTTCTGCTGGAACTGTACTAGCATGGGCAATTACACCACTAATAGCACCTACCATAAAACCCTAGACAGACTCTTACTCTCCATCTCTTCATCTATCCTCGACCAAGCCGATTTTTCGTTTTACAATCAGTCTTTGGGGCAAAACCCCGACAAAATCAATGCGATCGGTCTGTGCAGGGGAGGCCTTGTGTTGGACGAATGCCAAAAATGCTTAAACGAGACTAGTCACATGCTGTTGGAGCGCTGTCCCAACAGGAAGGAGGCAATCTTGTGGGCCGAGCGTTGTATGGTCCGGTACTCCAACAACTCGATCTTTTATGTCAAGAAGGACGAGCCAATGAGGACGCTGTCGAGTCCAAATGAAGCGGCGGATGCAGAACAGTTCAAAAAGGTGTTAAAGCCTCTACTTGACGACCTCATAAGTAAAGCTTCAACTTCTGCTCAAAAGTACGCGAAAGACAGTACAAAGGTAACAGACTCAGAACCTATTTACGCACTCGTCCAGTGCACGCCCGATTTGACTCAGAAGCAATGCAGTGAGTGCCTTCAAGACGCGAGCTTAAAGATTCCAGCTTGTTGTTACGGAAAGAATGGAGGGAGAATTCTCAAACCCAGCTGTAATCTCAGGTATGAATCAGGTCCTTTCTATGACTCTAATGGCCCTCAACAAAACGGTATATGCACAGAGACGGCAGAGTTCTGTTGGAACTGTTATGACCCTAGCAATGACACCGGTATTGCCATCTTCGAGAAAAATCTCAGAAATGTTCTGTCCTCTTTCACTTCTAATACTAGTAACCGAGACGTTTACGGGTTTTACAATTCTTCTTTTGGAGAAAACTCCAACGTAGTGAACGCAATGGCGCTATGTAGAGGAGACCTTTCCCCGGAGAACTGTCGGAGTTGCGTCTATAACTCCACCGAAAGGATATTGGGGCGTTGCCAGAACAGGAGGGAAGCGATCCTATGGGATGAGCTTTGTATGGTACGATATTCCAACAAGTCTATATTCTTTTCGAGGCAAGATGACCCGAGGATGTATGTGCCGAGCCCGAATGATGCGTGGGAGCCAAACCTGTTCAAGCTTACACTTAAACCATTGTTGGATAACTTGATAGGCAAAGCCGCTTCCGGTGATTCGCTAAAGAAGTATGCATCAGGAGAATCTACCGTTCCGGGGTACGAAACTATATATGCGACGGCGCAGTGTACTCCTGATTTGGACAAGCCACAGTGCAGCGGTTGCCTACAAGAGGCAACCTTGTTCATTCCACAGCAATTTGATGGAAAGCAAGGGGCAAGAGTTCTTAAACCGAGTTGTCTTTTGAGGTACGAAGTGACACAATTCTTTGTGCCTACTGCTGATCCTCCAGTGGTGTCCCCTGCTTCCTCTAAAGGTATGACACATCCATTTTGTGTGTGTGTGTATCTATTTTTTGTTTTTGAAGTAAAGCAATTTTTTTGTCATTCCATGCTTTACATGAATACCTCAGCACAAGATTTTCTTTTTGTTTTTTATTTATTTATACAGAGAAAATGAATCTTTTATCACTATCCTAAACTGAAAAACAAACTCTGTCGGCTGTCTGCATGATAAAGTTATACACACATGTATATTTTTCATTTTTTTTTTTCTGATTAAGCAAAAATTTTCTAAAAGATGATATAATTTGTTTCATTTACTTGAATCTTTCTTAATTTTTGACCTTCATTTTGAAATTATTCACTTTTAATTGAAAATTAAACAGCTTTTTTACATTTTTTACTCTGCCTAGTCCTTCAAGTTTAGAAGAAAGGGCTGCCAATGTACAAACTTGAGTTTTGCAGGAAAGAGTAAGACAACACGTACGGTTGTTGCTGCTGTTATTCCGACAGTTTTGGTGTTCATTCTTGTCATCGGCGTATGCGCCTTAATAAAGAAGAAAAGGAAGAAAACTGGAAAAGCTGCATGTAAGTAAGATTCGCTTTGTTGCTGAAACAAATCAAATTAGGATTGAAATTTATATGATCACATGCTATAAGCTTTTTTTTTTTTTTTTTTTTTTTAATGAACTAAAATACTGATTTTTGCCAAAATTAAGTTAATAATTCAACCGGGGAAGAACAAGACGTCACAAGAACAGAGTAGATATCCACTTTCGCTTTTTTTTTTTTTTTTTTTTTTTTTTTTTTATTATTATTATTATTTTTTTTTTTTGTGGCTAAGAAGCTACTCCATCTTTGAGAAGGCACTTTTTTCTCACGCATTGAATAACGAACGTCTCCTTTTTTGAAGATGCCGACGAAATTAGCTGGGCGGAATCCTTGCAGTTTGACTTTGAAACTATAAGAGAGGCAACAGACGACTTTTCCGACGAAAATAAGCTTGGACAAGGAGGATTTGGAGCTGTTTACAAGGTATAAAATTACACTTTTCAACAAACCAAAAGAAATTTAAATGCAAACTAGCTTGGATAAATTAGCTACACTAGTACCTCCTTTTTTTTTTTTTTTTTTTTTTTTTTAATTTAAGGATTATGGCTTTGACTTGGTATTCTTGTATGTTATTTTGATTTTTGAGATGCATATTTTCAGGGTAGACTATCAAATGGACAATATGTTGCCGTGAAAAGGCTTTCCAAGACTTCCGGGCAGGGTGACCAAGAGTTTAAGAATGAAGTTATGTTACTTGCCAGACTTCAACACCGGAATTTAGTCCGACTCCTAGGCTTCTGCTTGGATGAAAAGGAAAGACTTCTCGTTTATGAATACGTGCCCAATTCAAGTCTTGACAGATTCATATTTGGTGAGTACATAATTATATGACACATATCCGGTGAGGATATTCCAATTCTCTTTCAATTAATAACATATCCATGAATTTTGATCATGTAGATCCAATCAGGCGTACAGCGTTGGATTGGGATGGACGTTACAAAATTGTCCAAGGCATAGCCCGGGGCCTACTTTACCTTCATGAAGATTCTCGCTTGAGAATTATTCATCGGGACCTTAAAGCGAGTAACGTGTTGTTGGACGAGGAAATGAACGCGAAGATTTCAGATTTTGGAATGGCAAGGTTGTTTGTCGTTGATCAAACTCAAGACAATACAAGCCGTATTGTGGGGACCTAGTAAGTACTACTTTTTTCAAACCAAACTACATAATTTAAGAACGACAAATGTTACTTTGTACCAAACTACATAATTTTATAACGACAAATGTTAATTTTATAATGTGTTGTTGGACGACAAATGTTACCAGGGCAATGAAGCATATAATTATGAAATCATCCCCATGATCTCATACAAATCAATTTGATTAATGTAATATTTTTCTTTTAGTGGATATATGGCTCCAGAATATGCACTGCACGGAAACTTTTCAATCAAATCGGATATCTTTAGTTTTGGAGTACTACTTCTGGAGGTGGTGAGTGGACAGAAGAATAGCTGTTTCGAAATTGATGGCGAAATGGAAGACCTTTTGACCTATGTAAGTTTGCATACTATTGATTCACATTTTTCCTAATTAACTACATACATTTTTTTTTATTGCTGCTAATTCTATGCATATTTAACAATATTACAGGCATGGAAAAATTGGCAGGAAGGGACACCTTCAAAGGTTATAGATCCGACCATTACAGTCGGTTCGAGAGCTGAAATATTGAAATGCATACATATTGGATTGCTCTGCGTGCAAGAAAATGTGGCTGATAGACCCACCATGAATTCAGTCGTTCTGATGTTTAACAGCCATTCCGCCACTCTTGCAGTACCCTCAAAACCAGCATTTTTTATGCATAGTACCGTTGACGCAGACATGGCAGTCGGATCTGGTGATAATTCGGGAATGACTAGTAAAACAGATCAGTCCCAGAGTCCCTCTGTTCCAGGGTCAGTAAATGAGGCTTCCCTTTCTGAACTCTACCCTCGCTAGCTTCACGACTTGGAAACTCGATAGGTCGGCTTTGTCAAAGTAGTTTTAGCAGTATTTCTGGCTTTTGTAAAATAATATTTTGGATTATGTGTGAATAATTATGTTTGAATATTTTCGTTTCAACAATTGTAATATGTAATGATCCACTGTATTTTAAATTGAAGCATGCTGTGGAAAACTTCACTATTAATGTGGGCATGTATGCAAACTAGTGGACACACTTCATTAATTAAGTACTAAAACCAAATCCTCTATGATAACTTCATTTGAATACTTAATTTCAGACTAAATCTTAAATTAAGAAAAGTTAAGTGGAGGCGGTAACCCTCACTCGACACAACATAGCTCCGCTCCTAGTCATTGGTGTCAAGACTGACAGTCACTCCATATAATCCAAACAATTGTTCTTGAGGTATTTCTAAACTCTTTTCTTTAGTTTAAAATGCTTTAAATACGAGATATAGCTAATAATGTTAGTTTATCATTGTTGTGGATTGATATTGAGTAGTGATCAACTTTGAGATTGCTCAACATATTTATATTTTTAAAGAATAGAGGAATCATTTGTCAAATAGTGGCCTAGCTAATTTCGTTTATTTAAGCAATTAAACTCATGTTTCAGTGACAGAAACTAATCATAATTTTGTTTAGTTAATAAGTTCAGGCAATTTGAGTCTAGATATAATATTCCCCTTTTTCACGCCCCATTAACTGCTTCCACTTTTTATTTGTCATGTTATCTAAATTTAATAACTTAATCATATAAATAGAAAATGAATAGTAAAAATACTTTAAGGCAATTTAGTGAGTTATTAAAAAAAATAAATTAGAGAGACAAGAATTGGGATATTTATTAAAAAAAAAAAAAAAAAAAAGGGGAATTGGGATAACAAATTTGAGCTTCTTTTAGAGGGTAAATTTATATCTTCAAATCTAGAATTTTAACATCCTCTATGGAATTATTAGGATATTGCAAAATTTCCGGAAAAAGTTCATTATCAATCCTAGATGATCAAAAGATTTTTTTTTTTTTTTGGATGAGACTGTTCAAGAAACACAAATATCAATTTGTTATCGACTGATTTGTTACAATATCTTGAGGAAATTTGCAATGCATTCACGAGCTTTTTCTATCACGTCATGATTAATCAGAAAAATAGTCGTATAAGGCGGCTTCAACAATTGTGCATTTAACACACATATTTAATTCTTTTTTGGCTTATTAAAAATATATTTAATTATTATTGTTTTGATTTTATGTCCCCAAAAGCTGAGAGTGATCATGTATCCGTTGGAAAGTCAAAAATAAGTGGATGGTGGCTTGGATCTTCTTCAAGATTTTTCTTTGATAGCTTGTGCTCAAAATTGTTTATTTATTTATTTATTTATTTTTTGATAAAACACAAAAAGAACACATAATTCTCACGGTGTAAATCAATCACAGGGCTTCAGGAGGAGCACACTTGGAGATCCATAAGTGGATCCCATTTAAGTTATCATTTTTAGACAATTACTGACTGAAAGTGAACTTGTGAACATTTATAAACCGCTTAAAGTCCTTACTAACAAGTGTCTATCAGTTTCCTTTATGTGTAGGTTTTGGTGAAATAAAATATCTTATTGTTGTTTTTGATACATAGGTTTCTTTAGAACTTTTTTGCTAATTTTTTTCTCTTTTTTCTTTTGAGCTTCGGCATTGCATTCTACTACTTTCATTTTATATTTTTCAATGATATCGAGTGGAGGACTTGATAAAGGATAAATTATTAGTGGGTGTTAAATTCGCATTTTGATTCTAGTTACACTTTCCTTTCAACAAATAAAAATCAAAAAAGGACTCTCCAAAAGTGACAGCTATGTGATCAAGAACCATGGGTGGCGTGGAAAATGTTGCTTACAAATTTTAGACAATTACTAAACATCACCAATATATTTCGTGCACGTATATATATACTATAAATATATTACCTATAATATTTGCTGTCGTTCTCAGTATGCAAATAACTCCACAGCCAAATGTGCCAACGATATTGCACCTTTGCAAGTTGGACTATAATTATAGGAATAAATCATAAAATTCTAAAGTTCGGTTCGCACTATAATTAGTTTAGAGAGTAATACAAATTGGCGGTTTTTATAATCAACTAGTAAGTAATTATTGCATAGGTAGAATATGCGGATATCTTATAAAGTATATATAAACTTATGTTAATCAAAAAGTAATGATAATAGAACACATAGGAGTGGATGAGTTGGAACAAGAGACAATCTTGATTTCTCTTTTTTTTTTTTTTTTCTTTCTTTAATAACTTTTTTAAATAACTTTTTTTATTCTCTTATTTTTACCTTAAAAATATCATTGAAAACTTTGACATTTATATTTATAAAATAGACATGCAATAATTTTAGTATGTATGCACTTCATATTTACAAAGCACATGATTTTAACTAGTATACATATATATATATATATTTATAACTATATCTATTACTATTATGTAAAGCTGAAGTTGTTTATTATTCAAAACTTTGGTCTATCTATTTTGTCCTTTTGAAGGCTTTTTTTCAATTTTGTTTTTTTCATTTTTCTAGATAAAATCGTTTGTTAATTTTTACTCTTTAGTGATATTCTTTATCTTTTAGGCTGAAAAGTCTTTACTTGTTTTATTTTTTTTTATTTTTTTTATTTTTTTTTTGCTTTGTCTTTTTTTTATTTTTTTATTTTTTGCATTTTTTTGTTCTTAACGTTTTTGAAAAATACTTTTGATTAGCTCATTTTGTTTAGAAATTTTTAATATCTACATTCTTATATAATAGACTAAATCCATGGCACAACTAGTTATAAATCAAAGTTCCCTTTTGAAACACGGTTCAAATTTTCGTCAATCTATTTTGTCGTTTTGTGTTTAACCCTTTTTTTTTTTTTTTTTTTTTTGAGCTGTGGGCTTTCTCTTCGTTGGGCCGTGGAGACCTAGGTTCATACCAAGCAGCCACAATAGTTTACATATATATATATATATATATATATATATATGGGGATTTGCAAGAATATCATAAATTTTGTACCTCTTTATAATTTTATTCATAATAAAAGTATCCATAACATTCAATTAAATAATTAAATAAAAATAATAATAAATAGACAAAAATACTCATATCTCTTTCTTTTCTTCTCTTTTTTATTTATTGAAATATTTTTTAAATATCTTTGGCTTCGGTTATTGGCCGGTTGCCAAACAACGGTCACCGGTTGCCGGAGAGATTATGTTAGAATATTAAATGTATTCTAACAGAATTTTTTTTATTTGAACAAAAATGATCGGACTTATTTGGCTCCGATAATCGGAGTCGGCCAATCGCCTGTACCGGTCGCAACCTCTCAATGCAAAGAGATTCTTTTAGAATTAAAAAGGGATTTTAACAATTTTATTCAATTTTTGTATCTCAATAAAGATAGCCTAACATCTCCGACGTTGGTTGACAGTTGTCGAAGAGATTCAATCAAAATCCAAAATGGATTCTAAACGAATTTTTTTTTTAACGATTTCAACAAAGATAACAGGACATCTTCGACTTCGGTCACCGACGCCGGTCACCAGAGAGATTCTGTTAGAATCCAAAGTAGATTCTAAAAGATTATTATTATAATTATTTTGTTTTTCAGTAAATATGATCAGACATATCCGGCTCCAGTTACCAGCACCGGTTGATTGCCGGTTGGCAGAGAGATTATGTTAGAATTCAAAATGAATTTTGATAGATTTTTTTTTTTTTTGGATTTCAATACAGATGACCAGACATGTTTGATTTCAATCACCAGCACCGGTCGCCAAAGAGATTGTGTTAGAATCCAAAATATATTCTGATAAATTTTTTTATTTCAACAAAGATGACTGGATATTTTCGACTTTAGTCACCGGCACCAGTCGCCGGAAAGATTCTATTTTGGATTCTGACATATTTTTCTTTTTTCTTTCAACAAAGATGGCCAACGAATTTTGCTCCAAAGCCGGTGGCCGAACTTAGCATCGAATGGATTTTGTCGAAATCCATAACGGATTCGCAAAGAGATTCTGTTAAAATTCATTTTGGATTCGACCAATTTGTTTTTATTCCAACAAAGATTGACCAAATGTTTTTGGTTCCGGTCACCGGTGTTGATGCCGGTCGCTGAAGATATTCTATTAGAATGCAAAATAGATTCGAACAGAATATTTCTTCTAGATTTCAACAAAAATGCCCTAGACTTCGACCGTTGAATTCTCCTAGAATGCTCTTAAAATTTTAATAGAACGCTCTTTGAATTTTACTAGAATGCTTTTAAAATTCTACTAGAATGTTCTTTGAATTCTACTAGAATGCTCTTTGAATTCTCATTCCCTTTTGAAGTCTACTATAATGCCTTTTCAATTCTACTATAACACTCTTTGAATTCTTTTAAAATGCTTTTTGAATTATACTAGAATGCTTTTTAAATTCTATTAGAATGCTTTTTATATTCTACTAGAATACTTTTAATATTCTACCACAAAATTACACCAACAAGAACGAAAAGAATCAAACAAAAATACCAAAATCTTAGCCATCACAAACAACAATGTACGAAGAATTGACAGACAACTCTATTGCCTTTTTGAAGCAAATTCTCAAATAGTTAGTGCACAACCACAACTATAATAATCCACACACATGCAAATTGAAAAAAACTAAAAATAAGATGATACATTCTTCGGATGTTTCTCATCTTTGAAACAGAACTAGCCATGGTACGTTTGTTATGTACATAAGATTCGAGAAAGAAACTAAAAACAAATTGTTCACGCCGTTAGTGGTAATTATCAAAGAATCTCTCTTCCTTTTACAATGAAAATAACTCCTTGGAATACTAGAGACCCTAAGTAACCCAGAGTCCTCTCAGAAATTATCTCTGCTCATTAAACAATAATAGAACAACTAAGATGAACCACAAAAATGTACAAATAAGAACCTGATCTCCCATTGCTAACAGCAGAGGCATCCGTTTAAAAGAATGTGCATTTTCAATTTCCATACTTAACTATTTCTTTGTGTAACACTAATCATAAATGATGAGCAAAAAACTGGACTAAATGCTCAATTAGAGCTACTAGGAATTTACATATAGATCGGAGAGGAATGTTAGACAACCATTTCGATCTTCTACATCTGACAAATTAAAATGAATTGTTTGAATTAAAATTAAAAGACGGACATGAGTTCAACTACGAATTTCCATTTGTTCCAAGACCATTAGACAAACATAGCCTAAAAAACCAACGAAGCCAACGATTATCCGCAGCAAAATTATATACTTGTATTTGCCAAAACACATTGATTTCATAATTAAACAAAAACGAATTTATCGACATAGCTTAACTCTCAACAGAGCAGCCAAAAGACTTCCAAAACAGGGCATCTCAATTTCATACATATCAATCACTTTTCTCAACAACATTAAGTAAGCAAATAGAAATTCCAATCACACAAGTATCTAAGGACTCCCAAGTCCAAGGATCCAAAGGAGACATAAAGGAAAGTTGAAGTCCAACTTACGACTCAGAGAAATCACAATGCAATTTAAAACCATGGCATTGAAATCTCGGAGAAATGCTATTAAATTAGAACACATAAAAGGAGTCCACAAAGTAACTGCAAAACAACAAAAGTTTAAAAGGACAACAATTTTATCTAAGAACTTACGAAGAAGGGGCTTGCAGCAAGCAATAAGCAAGAAAAATTGCAATCATCGTCCCTATGCCCCTACAAGAAACAGTAGGCATAAGTTTTAATCCATGATCAAATCAAGAAAATGGAGCAATCAAATACAAGACACATGATTAAAATCAAAATCGATTGAACATTAGAAAAGCTGAAAAAATTAGAGCCAAACAGAGGAATACTGACGGCAGTTTTAACAATTTTGTCGGTGTAAGTCTGGAAGGCGACGACTCGGAGAGTGGACGATCGGCGGCGCTGGGTGGACTGGTGTCCGTTCCACTGCGTAGCGGAGGCGTTAAGCTTCGATTCACATTTTGGAGTGTCCGGCGGTCTCTTCGACAACTGAGAGTGGAGTGTCTAGGCCGCGCTCTTTGCCGAAGGAGAGGAGATCACCACCGACTGAGATCCGAAAGCACTAGCGACCACTGTTTCTAAGCAACCAAACAGGCGGCAACCGAAAGAAAAACAACGAAACAAAAGAAAATCGGCAAGAAAACAAAACCACCAGCAATTCCATGGCGTACCTTTTGTATAGCAAAAATCATCAAACAGATCTTGAACTAATCGTGAATCTCAGACTCCAAACAACACCAAAAGAAACTTCTGAAGATCAGCCATGGAGTAGCTTCTTACATTTATTATAAACATATATACACACATATACAAATATATTTTCCGATCATCGCAATCTCCGGCACTAAGCTCTGACACCAGATCTGGAAAAAGAAAACCTAATTTTTGAAAAATCAATCCATTTCAATTTAAAAAATTTAATCTTGATCAAACGTAAATTTAATAGTAAAAGAGATAAAATTATAAGGAATCCAAACAATGATTGTTTCTCTCTCTCTCTCTCTCTCTCTCTCTATATATATATATATATATATATATATATATTATAGAGCGCAAAAGTTATATATATCATCAAAACACATTATTTTGTTTTTTTTGTTTTTTGCTTTTTCCTCCATAAATTTTAAATATATAATTTGCGTAACATCAAACCACATTACTTTATTTTGTTTCTATTTTTTCAATATCTAAAAGAGAGTTTATTTCTTTTTATTATTCATTTCTTAATCAGTGGTTATAAGATTTCACTAAACTCCTAATTCTTGTAACATCTACATATAGTTTTCTTATGTATATATAAAAAAGACGTCTTTATCTATAATTATATTATAAAGAAGAGTTATATTTTTTATATTTGTAATGTTATTCAAAAATTTAGTCTAAGATTATCTCTTTTTTGTTTTATTTTTAATTTTTACTTTTTTTCCCCAAAAGTTTAATATATTCGTAGTCGACTCATTTAAAATACTTTTTATTTTTTTTTAATTTTTCCTATGTAAAATAATATTTTTCAAATATGTCTTAATGAAAATTTTTTTCTTATAATACTTCAAATTGTTATATTCCCTTTTAATTACTAATTATTTTATTATATTATAAACTTTTTAAGAGATAATAATGTTATATTAAGAATAGATAATATATTAAATCGACATGTACACATGTGTCTAAAACTAGTATATAATATGACAATCCAACTATTTACAAACTCACTCCCTCAATTATGCGCTCTTTTCTTTCTCAGCACTGTAAAAAGTTTGCATACGTAAGCATTTAGTCAACGGACGGACCTTCTAGAGAGAGTAGCTAAATCACTACACCAGTTGAGTTGTGAAAGGAGATGTGGCCCCACAGTCATCCATCTCATACATCCAGAATCAGAGAATTAACTTTCTTATTTTTATATTTTATCTTTCAATGTTTTCAAGTTCGAGAGACAGTAGCTTCTGTAGCCTAGTTTTTAAACGTTCTTAATATAAATATGTGTCAATTTTCTCTAAGAAAAAAATGTGTGTCCATTTAATTAGGATATGTTGGTTTTTTTTTTTTTCTGATATTAGTTTTTTTTAATATATATATATATTTGTATATAAAGAGACAATCGTAACATATAGTCCTTAAAGCACAAATCAAAGGTAATACACGGGTACATAAAGGGGAAAGAAAAAAGTCATAGTTGTATATATATTTGTTTTCTTCCTGAAATTCAAAAGGCTGCCTTGAACATCTAGCAACATCTCTTAGAGGAAAAAAAACAAAAAACAAAAAACAAAAAAACAAAAAAACAAAAAAAGAAATCAGTTGCATTTTTGTTCATATCCGAATACTTATTAATGGACAACGAAATATCAGAGCAAGCCATGAGAAGAATACCCTCCATAAATGGCTATTCAATAGTCCTTGTTATAATTAATTCTCTCAGAGCCCTGATGGCTAAATAATGATGTTACGCATGTATTTATTTATTTTTTAACTTGAGATTCAGAAGTTCGAACTCTACACCTTATAATACTATCAGGTGTTAAATTATTATTACACTATACATGTAATTATCGATGCTGCGCATTTGTTAGAGTTGTCTGAATTAATTTATTTCTACTTAATTCCTATTTCTCCTTAATTTATTTATTTATTTTTTCCCTTTGACATTCCAACATGAACACCTCTCCACGTTATTTATTTATTTATTTATTTTACAGATCCCACCTCAGTATATATTAGACTAATTAAACCGATTGTAATTACTCTAAATTCCTGACTAATCCATAAAATCTCAAAGCTATTTCTCCAGTTTTTATTTGCCATCAAGCAAGGCGAACAAAAATGAGTTCCTCAATTGTTCTACTTTCCTTTGCCATCACCATTTTCATACACCTTGTCACTGCCAGAAACCAATCCCAGCTTCAAGATTGCACCGGAAGCGCCGAATACTGCTGGAACTGCTCCGCCATCAGCGGCAACTACACCGCCAACAGTGCCTACGAGCGCAACCTCGACAGCCTCTTGCTCTCCATCTACTCCTCCGTCGACGACCAATCCAATTACTTGTTTTACAACGCTTCACTAGGACGAGACCCCGACGATGTCAACGCGATCAGTCTGTGCCGGGGAGGCCTTGCGCTGGAGAGTTGCCAAAAGTGCTTAAACGACACTAGTCACATGCTGTTGGAGCGCTGTCCCCAATCGCAAAGAGGCGATCTTGTGGGGCGAGCGTTGTATGGTGAGATACTCGGACAGCTCGATATTTTCTATTGAGAAAAACGAGCCCATTAGGATTTTGCCGAGCCCGAATGAAGCGGCGGATGCAGAGCAGTTCAAGGAGGTGTTGAAGCCTCTGCTTGACGACCTCATAAGTAAAGCTGCAACCGATGTCAACAAGTATGCGTATAATAGTGCAAAGGTACCGAACTCTGAACCGATATACGCACTTGTCCAGTGCACGCCCGATTTGAGCCAGAAGGAGTGTAGCGATTGCCTTCAAGACTCGAGCTTGAAGATTCCGGATTGTTGTTATGGAAAGAACGGCGCAAGAATTCTCAAACCTAGCTGCAACCTCAGGTATGAGTCGGGACCGTTTTATGATGATAATGGTCCTGAAGACAACGGTATATGCACACAGACTGCCGAATTTTGTTGGAACTGTTTCGACATTAGCAACGATTCTGGTATCGCCATCTTCGAGGAAAATCTCAAGAAACTACTCTCCTCTTTCTCGTCTAACAGTACTCAAAATGCTAACGGATTTTACAATTCTTCTTTGGGAGAAGGCACCAACAGAGTCAACGCCATGGCATTGTGTAGAGGAGATCTTTCACCGGAGATATGTCAGAGTTGCATTTACAACTCTAGTGAAAGGCTATTGGGGCGTTGTCCAGACAGGAGGGAGGCGATCTTGTGGGACGAGCTGTGTATGGTGCGTTATTCCAACAGGACTATATTCTCCGTGCGGCAAGATGACCCGAGGAAGTATGTGCCAAGCCCAAATGAAGCTTGGGAGCCAAATCTGTTCAAGATTACGCTTAAACCATTGTTGGATAACTTGATAAGTAAAGCTGCCTCAGGTGATTCGCTAAGGAAGTATGCTTCGGGACAATCTACTGTCCCAGGATATGAAACGATATACGCGACTGCACAGTGTACTCCTGATTTAAACGAGCAACAGTGCAGCGGTTGCTTACAAGAATCTACCTTGTTTATCCCACAACAATTTGGCGGTAAGCAAGGGGCTAGAATTCTAAAACCAAGTTGTAATTTGAGGTACGAAGTGAGTCAATTCTTTGTGCCTACAGCTGATCCGCCGGTGTCACTTAATTCTTCTAAAGGTATGGTACAAGTTTGTCTAATTTCCTTGCTTTTTAATTGTTTTCTAAATAACAGTAAAACTTCCATTAATGTTAAAATGTTTAACGATGTTACTTAAATCCCGAGTAAACCCGAATTTTTGCAGGAAAGAGTAAGAAAAAACGAACAATAATTGTCGCTAGTGCTGTACCGACTGTAATTGTCGTGATAATAATCATCAGCGTCTGCGTTTTCCTAAAGATGATGAGGAAGCCAGGCAAAAAACTCGAAAGTAAGTTACATTCACTCTGTTGTACATGTAGTTTTACTGTGTGAATTTAGGTTATTTTGCAAGTGACGAGATCGTTATTTATAAGTATTGAAATCAAAAGTAATTTGCAGAGTAAATTCAATGAGTACAAATTTATTTCGCCGTGCAAAGATATTTTTTATTTTTGCTGAACAAGACGATGAATATTTTTGCTAAAATCATTTTGCAATCAAACATGGAGAGGTACTGTCTTATTGAATGCACTCTTTTGTGCTTAATGAATTGAATAACTAACTTGTCCCTTCTTCTTGAAGATGACAACGAAATCAGTTGGGCTGAATCATTACAATTTGACTTTGAAACTATAAGGGCCGCAACCGACGACTTTTCTGATGAAAACAAGCTTGGACAAGGAGGATTTGGAGCTGTTTACAGGGTAAAAAAAAAAAAAAACCAGGCTATTATATAACACCTTATTGCCTACAGAAAGTTTTTTCACTTGTTTCCGTTCAAACTATTTTGAGATTGCATTTTCAGGGTAGACTACCAAATGGACACATTATTGCCGTGAAAAGGCTATCCGAGACTTCTGGTCAGGGTGAGCAAGAGTTTAAAAATGAAGTTCTGTTAGTTGCAAGGCTTCAACACCGGAATTTAGTCAGACTCCTTGGCTTCTGCTTGGATGAAAAGGAAAGACTTCTCGTTTATGAATGCGTGCCTAATTCAAGTCTTGACAAGTTCATATTTGGTATGTATTTTGTTGGAGTAATCTGATTCTCTTTCAATTAATAAGATCCAAAGGAAAGAACGAATCTCAATCATATGCACAGTTAAAAACCATTTCTTTGACATTGTGACATGTACAAAGTCAACCAAGAGGTAATTAATTTTAAACACAACTTACAATAATATAGTTGACTTGCATAACCTTTAATGCCGATCATGTAGATCCAATAAAGCGTACAGAATTGGATTGGGACAGACGTTATAAGATTATCCAAGGCATTGTGCGGGGCCTACTTTACCTTCATGAAGATTCTCGTTTTAGAATCATTCATCGGGACCTCAAAGCAAGTAACATATTGTTAGACGATGAAATGAACCCAAAGATTTCAGATTTTGGAATGGCAAGGTTGTTTGTATTCGACCAGACTCAAGGCAACACAAGTCGAATTGTTGGGACATAGTAAGTGCTTCTCATTACTCTGGTACATATTACTGCTATTTAGTTCCAATCACAATGAATCAGAAACTAATAAAATAGAACTCAAACATCTAATCTGTGAAGTTTGTATTTGAAGCTAATTAGTCTAAATGAACTTTCTTTATAGCGGATATATGGCTCCAGAATACGTGCTTCATGGACAATTTTCAGTTAAATCTGATATTTTTAGCTTTGGAGTGTTGATTCTGGAGATAGTGAGCGGACATAAGAATAGTTGTATCCGTAACGGAGAAGAAGTGGAGGACCTCTTGACCTATGTAAGTGTGCGTATATTGTAGAACGCATATTCATTATAGATACAACGTAGCAAAAATAACGACACGCTTGAACTTATCTCTTGTCCCGCTCATTTTACAACATTCCAGGCATGGCAAAATTGGAGGGAGGGGACGGCTTCAAATATCATAGATCCCACGCTTTCAGTCGGGTCGAGAGCTAAAATAATGAGATGCATACATGTTGGACTGTTGTGCGTGCAAGAAAATGTAGTTGATAGACCCACCATGAATTCAATTGTTCTGATGTTCAACAGCAATTCTGCCACTCTTGCCGTACCCTCAAAACCGGCATTTTTTATGCACAGTGCCACTAGACCAGAGGTACCCGCAGCGTCTGAGGCTAATTCAGGAGCGACTCAATCAGATCATTCTCAGAACGTCTCTGCTCAAGGATCTCAAAACGAGGTCTCAGTTTCTGAAGTATACCCTCGCTAGTGTGATCAGGACTTGCATCAAGTGTTTGCATATATACAATATGTGAAACTTTGCTCCCGTTTGACATCTTGTTTAAACACATTTTTCAAAACTTTTTCTACAGTGTTTTCTTTCATAAACATTAATATTACTGTTTGAATTGTGAGGTTTGAACATATGATTTAAATGAGTCATTTGAATACACACTTTTCTCTCTCTCTTTTGGTTATATATATTTTATTTTCGTTGTTTAGTTGGGTTCCCACTTTTTGTCAGTCTGTAATTATCGTTACAATTTCAGCTGCGCGCATAATATATCCAATTCAAATAATGTATCAGTTTTCACATGCAGTACTAAAAATTGAAATTGTCTTAATGCGAGAAGTATATATAGTAGTGTTTTTAGAATTACAACAGCTATGCACACTATGTAAGGAAAATTTAATCCACGTTTCCTATCTAATCTATTAAATAAAAGAAAATTACCAAAAAATAATGATAATAACATGAAAGGCAAAAAGCAACTATCCCAAGAGTAATGCTAGAGATACCAATATTTATTTCAATTTTTTAGTACAATATCTTTTAGTGAATTCAAATTTTTTTTTTTAACTTTCCCATATAAATAAATATTGGTTCCCTATATAACTTTATTAAATCCATGGCTTGCCTGGCCTAACCAGTCATGATCATAAAGTCTACGCCGTTCCATTAATGCCAATAATGTATTAAAAGCTTATATAAATTGCAAGTTGAGGCACTCTATATATTGTTGTTGGTATCATTATTATCATGATAATAATTATTATTTATTAAAAATGTATAAATTAATTAATATTTAAAATTGTGTGGAGCATTTCAATTAAATTCGCAGCCATCTCAAAATCTATAAATTATTTTGAAAAACTCCTTTCTTCATTAAATAAAAGAAAAAAAAAAAGAGTTGAAAAATAGCTGTAACGAGTAAACAAAGTCAAAATCATCGTAGGACTAGAAAATAGACATCTAGGACGGAAAACTAAACAAATGATATCTTGATGGTTATCTATAGGTTTGTGCAGAGAAATCAACCCTCCTCTTAGATAGCTCACAAACAAAATTAATAAACAATAAACAATAGCCTAAAAATCCGTTAAAGATCTTAAACGGAAAAAGGAAAGTCGCCTCCACCTCCATCCGCACGACCTTGATCCTAACTTCGATTTTGGTTCAAAGACTAACCATAACCGTGATCTCAACTTCGAACTCAACTTTGTCTTCAGCTCCGGCCTTGGTCCTAAAACCTGCCCCGGCCTTGAGCCACAACCATGTTCAGACCGTGGCCTTGAACTCGACCTCATCTTCAGCTTCGGTTCCCGTCAAACACACACCCCACAATTTCAAACCCCACTTGGTCCCGACACTACCTTTGACAACCACACCGGTTCCGGATTCAACCCCCATCGGTTCTTGTCCCGACACCGATACAGACCCCTGACCTCAATAATGACCGAATGTGATCATGGTGAAGGTTGGGGCTGAAAAGTTTGAATTCGATATCAATAAATCGTCACAAATTTTGAACAAAGTTACTATTTGGATTTTTGAGAGAGAGAGAGAGAAAAAAAAAAAAAAAAAAACATGTACATTGTTAGAAGATAAAAGTGAAATCAAGGTCGAACTCGCACGAGTGCAAACACGAGAGGTAAAAGGATTTAGAGGGAGAAAATAAAAGTAATCATTATTTATGACATCTTTCTCAAAAAGATAAGAAAAAGACGTCTTCCAATCTACCATATCAAAAAACGCCAACACAGATTGATTGTTTGACCGAAATTCAATTGGTCTGATCCTCATTCTTACTTCAAAAATGGCGCTTCCAGAAATACATGTGAAATTATTTCCACTATTTTGTTTTAAACGGAGGTGGGGATTCAGACCTGTATCAACTACATGATTATATTACTTTATATTAGTTATAAGATTTTACATTGACATGAGTGTGTGCAGCTAAATTTAAATTGTGTTGCCATTAGTATGTTAGGAAAATTAGTATTAATATTAGGAAAAGTTATTGTTTTGTATATAATTATCTTTATTAAGAAATTTTAATTTGTGGTGCATTTGAAACAAAAGTTTGAGATAAAATTTTTAGGTTGAAGTTGGTTGACTTTTCAAAAATTAGTTATAATTTTCGTTGATTTTTCAGAAAAAGATAAAAATTGATATGAAAATCTTAGGTTCACACTTAAGAACCAAACGCATGCTTATTTGTATTTATTGTGATTTAAGATATTTCTTGAATTTAAGTGATTTGTAAGTATTAGGCAACTTATTCTATTTTTGTATATTGTAAATAATATTTATATTGTTCTTACTCCGTGAACATTATAAGCACATCTACGTTATATATTCACGCGTTATCTTCTTCTTCTCTTATTATATTAATTATTTCTTATTTAATTTTCTATATAGTATTGGTCAACATATATGTACTAAAAAAAAATTGAGAGAAATGAGATCAACCAAAAACTTTAATTTTTCAGTCAACAGAAAAACAAAAAAATAAGTTGAAAAAATAAGTAAGCTAGATCTAATGCCAATTAGAATCACCAACATTTTTCCCGGATCACCAAACATAAGAAGCTACACCAAATTTGCCCCCCGAAGGTGTTTCCTCGTACTGATTATCGATACGCCTTACAATCACTAGACGCCAATATCATGACTAAGCCTTCTTCAAGATTGCTTTTCTTCATTTTATGCATACTCATAACCCCAACAGCTAATGCTCAAAGTATCCTAGACCACGTCTGTGTGAGCAAGCAAGGTAATTACACCAACAACAGCACCTACCACACCAACCTCTACAACCTCCTCTCTTCCCTCACTGCCATCCACGACTTTGACTCGGGTTTTTACACTTCTTCCAAGGGGAAAAACCCCGACAAAGTCTATGCCACGGGACTATGCAGAGGATATGTCGAGCAAGAGGACTGTCGTAGCTGCCTCAACGACGCCACGCAGGTTCTCACACAGCTTTGTCCCAATCACAAGGAGGCCATCGGATGGTATGAAAAATGTACACTCCGCTACTCCAACCGCAACTTATTTGGCATCATGGAGACGGATCCTTTAACCATTGTGGCAAACGCACAAAATGTCTCGTCGGACGTGGATGTTTTCAGTCAAAAACTCATGGTCTTATTTGAGAACCTGACAAGTCGTGCCGTGACGAGGGGGTCTTCTCTTAAGTACGCCGTGGGAAACACCACTGTTCCAAATTACTTTTGGAGAGTTTACGCGCTCGTACAGTGCTCGCCAGATTTGTCCAGCCAAGATTGCAATTCTTGCATAGTTGTGGCTCTTCGATCTCTTGAGCAATGTTGTTATGGGAGGCTCAGGGTTTATGTTGCTTTGCCTAGTTGTATGATTAATTATGCCCTCAATCGCTTCTATGACCTAATAGATGACACACCTACTCAGTTGCCGCCCCCACCACCCCTGCAAACAAACGCTCCGCCACCGTTGACCAATGGCTCAAGCACCGGGAAAGGTTTTTCATCTTCTTTTATTTTTGGTGAAGAAGTAATTCTTCAAACTTTGAGACTAGTTTCAAAAGTCATGAGATTAATTTCTATTTCTTATGGTTTTTTTTCCTTTTTTTTTTTTTTTTTTCAGGTAAAACGAAAAATACATCTCGGAGTGTGACTATTATAGTTGTGCCGTCTATTTGTGCCTTTATGATTCTAGTAATCAGCATCTCCCTGTATTCAAGAATGAGAATGAGAAAGAACCATGCAAGTAAGTTGAGAGATTGTACTACTTTTTTGTTCTGCACCCACTTAGATATCCTACACAAAATCGTTGTTAACATCTGCTCTGTCGACTCGTTCCTCCTGCAAAGCTGAGGAAGAAATGGACTTTGCCGCAGAATGCTTGCAATTTAATTTCGGCACAATTAGAGTTGCAACAAATGATTTTTCTGATGAAAACAAGCTTGGACAGGGTGGATTTGGTGCGGTTTATAGGGTAATGAAACCCCGTTACATTAAAATTGACATTGATATTGACATTGTTTCCACTAGTGCCACCTTGAAATTTACATATATATTTATATCTTATTGAAGTATTTATAACAAATTTCCAGGGTAGGCTTTCTACTGGAGAAGACATAGCAGTCAAGAGGATGATAAGAGATTCTGACCCTGCTGGACTAGGAGATCTAGAATTTAAGAATGAGGTCGCGTTGGTTGCAAGGCTTGGACACCGGAATTTAGTCAACCTCCTAGGTTTTTGCTTGGAGAAAAATGAAAGATTACTTATCTACGAGCTTGTGCAAAACTCAAGTCTTGATCGCTTTATATTTGGTATGTTGGAATTTTACAGCTTAGGATCAATAAGTATTTAGAATTTGCAATAACTATGATTTGAAATAGAGCCTGCGGCATATCTTATATAACTAAATATGTGCCTGTTTAAGAATCTAGATCCAATCGAGCGTGAAAATTTGAATTGGGACGTGCGCTTCAAGATCATATTAGGCATTGCTCGAGGTCTTCTCTACCTTCATGAAGAGTCTCGTCTCAAAATCATTCACCGTGATCTCAAAGCTGGTAACATATTATTGGATGCAAAAATGAATCCGAAAATCTCTGATTTTGGCACAGCGAGATTGTTTACTTTAGATCAAAGTAACGAAAAAAACAAGGCGAGTTGTGGGGACATTGTAAGTAATTATATAGCCTAGCTAAAAGTTCCTATTTTCCTACAACATTGTTATTATGTTTTCTTATTTTAAAAATTAGATTCTCCTTCCATATCTCCATATGTGATTCAAAGCTTATGGTTGTTAACATGCAGTGGATATATGGTGCCAGAATATGTTAGACGTGGGCGATTTTCAGTTAAGTCTGATGTCTTCAGTTTCGGTGTTTTAGTTCTGGAGATCGTGTCTGGACAAAATGTCAGACATTTTCGTTGTGGGGACAATGTGGAGAGCCTCCTGACTTATGTAAGCACTCTAACCTGAGTAACCAAACCTGGATTTCCCTTGAGAACTTATAAATCAAATTATTGTTACCATAAAGATCATCCCTAATGTTTGTCTATGCATAATTCTAATCACGGAAGGCATGGAAAAGTTGGAATGAAGGAAAAGCCATGAATTTTGCGGATCCCACAATGAGGGAAACTTCAAGGCATGAAATAATACGATGCATCCAAATCGGATTGTTATGTGTGCAAGAAAAAAATGTGGATAGACCAATGATGGGTTCAGTTGTTCTTATGCTAAGTAGCAACTGGCTTGGCCTCCGACAACCTTCACAACCCGCTTATTTTATGAGGTCAAGTACATGGGAAACTGGTGTGATGGAGCCAAATCAATCTGAGAACAATCATGCCCAGATTTCAAACAATGTTGTTTCTGTTACTGAACTAAGTCCTCGTTAATTATGTTTTGACTTTGTAAGCAGCAATAACCAAATTTTGATTTGTAGATACTTGAATTTTCCTGGATCAGTTTGTTGGGGTACAAGTCCTGAAGAGGCTGTTTAGGGAGAAAAAAAAAAGGTCTTGAATCGGCCTTTTGGAAAAAAAAAAATTGAAATAAACAAATTCACACTCCATTGAGAAAGCTTATGTTAAGTGTTAGTTACAAGGTTATTATTTATTGGATTGTTCATAATATGGTTGTAGTGAAAAAAAAAAAAAAAAAAAAAAAAAAAAAAAAAAAGAGGTACTAATTTGTAATACTTAGTCTCTCAAATGGAGCAAAGACGTCTCAGCCTAACATGCCCTCAGTGCCACCCCATAACGTGGACCACAGCACAGCAAACACAGCAAAGAGCGTGCACATGAGTGCACTGCCTAACCCTTCCTCAGGAGCCAGGAGCCAGGAGCCCGCTGCTGCCGCAATGGCACCACCGTTTTTTGTTGACTTGCTTGGATTTGTCTCTATGGACTTTAATTGTATGACATGCGAGAAAAGTGATAACAAAGTTAATGACTTTCTTCGGAACTGTTGAATGCGAAAAGTTATCACCATTTAATCTAGGATTAATTACAAAATCGCCACTGAAATATTATAGCTTTTGTATCGCTATGCCCTCCAAAATTCAAAACATGACATTTGTTTTCCTCGAACTTTGAAATCATAATAAACTCATGTGATGACATGCGGAAACTAATTACAAAATTCTCCCTGAATTATAAGCCTTGAAAGTAACATCCATACCATCGGATATATGCTTTGTTAACGAATAAAGTCCTTATGCATGAGTTTATTTATATTTTGTATTTTTAAATATTATTTCACATAAATTTAACCAAAGATCTTAAAATGTACATAAGAATAGAGAGTAAAATAGTAATTATATATTTAATATCTCAACAACCATACTTAATGATTGATATGTGTAATTTCCATTCATCAAAGTAATAAAAGACTAAATTTACTAATGGAATAAAGATTAAGGGAAATGAATGTTACGTTTTAAAATTTAGGAGGTAAAGCCTTGAATTTATGCCCTGCGGTAGTTGGCCATTTCTTTGTTAATTTTCATTAGAACAACCTACAACAACAATTACTTATTATGAGGAAAAAAAAAACTACAACACGAGTATATGAAGAAAGAAAGATAGTATATACGCTGAAAGACAGTGTTGTAAACCATAACATTCAAATTCCAGATGATGATTATGAGAAGTACTATAAGAAAGTTGATAAAGTTGATAAGGATGCATGATAATTTCGAACAAAAATGTTAAAATGGATGAAATTAAAGGAGTGAGATCACAAATTTTTAAGAAGATAAATTTGTTTCACATCGCTAAGTTGTTGGGCAATAATGGTGTATGTGAATTGAATACTCTCTCTATGAATTAGCTTTTGAATAGATTCTATTCAGTCGAAGAGTTTAGGCTAGGTTTTCCTAGTTTCTAGGAATGTATCGAGGGAATTAGCTAATATGGGATTTAGTCCTTAGATTTGAAATTCAAATTATGTAACTAACTCTTACTTAAGTGATTCACTTCTAATTACTATAAAATAGAAGTGACTAATTGTAATCAAAGTTAACGAGGAATACAAGTCTTTTTGTGTAGTGCATTCTCGACTCTTTCCTTGTATTAGCTTTTAAAAGTCATTTAATATCATATCAAAGTCAAACTTGGGGAAAGCACCTAAATGACATAAATTAATTTAAAGATCATTGTAACATGATTAAAAAAATAATTCTAGACTAACATGACATAAAATAAAACTAAAGTTAAACTAAAATTTGTGTCGTGATGGTAAAAAATGAGAAATTTATGTCATGTTAGTCAATAGATTAAAAAAAAAAGTGGTTGCTTAGGTAATTTTCTCGTCAAAAAAAACTTTACATGCAATGATAGATTTGAACCCTGACCCACTTGCATGATGTACCCTACATGTCAGGAAGGGTGGATAATGTCATTACTTCTCTCATTTCTGAGACTACGGAAACTTTAATGATGAACCTATTAATAATGGCAAACACAATGCTTGAGTTTATGAATTCAAAACCTTGAAGCAGACATGGATATCGTAGTATTAGTGAAAAAAATGATACTCACTGTCACATAAGTTGATATTTGAATATTAAGACTAAAGTCAGAAAAAACAATAGTTGAAACTTCTAAATTAAAAGAACCATTCTTCCATACTTCAAAAAAAAAAAAAAAAAAGATCTACTCTTTCACTTAGAATAGGCGAAAGAGACCTTACTAAACCCTTGAACGGAAATCTCAATAGGAAAAGTGTACTCAAGAAAAAAAGAGAACATTAATAAGGTCATTTGTACAGTTATTCACGCAACAAACGCCGCAGAGGTTTCGTTACTAGCTAGTTACTGATTCAACAGTAACTACGTTGTCCTGGAAAAATAAAACTTCAACGAAAGACAAAAATATGTGCATGTTTGCTTGGCCAAATTCAGCAATGTTAGCTGCCAATTAACCACGAATTCAATTTCGTATTTGTTTTTGCCTCCACTAGCTATTTCGAATAACACTAGAGCATATAAATTAGACTTCTCTTCTAAGCGAAAACAATTTTTTTTTTTTTTTTTTTTTTTGTCTAAAAAGTCACAATTATAGCTTCGTCAACATTAAAAATTCAAAAAAAAAAAAAAAAAAAAAAACTGGGATAACTTTAGTCCTAATATACTATCCGAAGAGCAAGAAAAGACTACTGTAAGAACGTTTTTAATAGTTTGTGGTCATATAGTTACGAAAAAAAGAACATGAAATGCTCCTAAACTATTAAAATGTTGTTACAATAGTCATTTTCGTTAATTTTTACATGGAATCTGTTATTAATTTGGTTAAAAAGTGATGCTAGTTAAAGGATTCTATTCAAAAATTAATGTAAATGATAATTGTAGCAACATTTTCATAATTTAGGAGCATTCCAGCTACGAAAAAAGTTCATGGACCAAAGTTATATAAAATTAAAAGTTCAAGAACCAACCTAGCAATTTACTCTATAATTTATTACCAAGTATGCAGAATAGAAAAGTGCCTATAAGTCCTATGTTTAAAAATGAAAAGGGTTTTAAACTGCATAAATGAAACCAGTTTTCAGTTGGATTCATATTGTTTCTGATTGTCTTTTGCATTTTATTTGCTTTTTTATTAAGGCTAGATTTTGAATCTGTTTAACTTTGTTTTTCTATTTTATCTTTTAATAGATTTGAAAAGGGAATTTTCCTTCTCTTCATTTACTTAAAACATCTATCACAATTAATAATGAGTTGCAAAAACATAGCTCTCTAATCAGTAAAATTGCAATGAAGTCTATTTGGTTTGAACTCGCTTACGTGTCCGAGGTAGGCAAAGCTTTTAATGATCTTCATGGATGTTGACAAATAACCATGCAATAATAAATTATGTGCATGCTGGTCAACAAAAATAAATGGCTTTGTTTCTTTGTTTCTTTTTTTCATTTGTCAACTATCCTGTCTTAATCGTAAGTTACTTGCTTTGAATTTTTGGTCGTGAACAAGGCAGGAGGAATAATGCTAGTGGCTACTTGGTGCTGTTCACAAGGAATGATAGTACTTGGTTGTTCAATTCTAGGTTTTTCTATTCTTCAACGCTAAACAATGATATGCCAGGCTTTCCTTGTATTAGATTTTGTAATTAGTTAATTTTATAATTAACATGTACTCGTTTAACCAATCATCCCTTATAACTTAATTAAATGATATATTTATATTTTTTTTCCTTTTGAAATTGAAGTTGAAAAAATTTAGGACTAATTTAGATGGAGCTTTAGGCGGTTGCTTTAATAACCTGCCTTAATGGTGAGTCTCATATTGGTGGGGAGTGAGGAATTCAAATGGTTTATAAGTGTCACGAGTTTTTTTCGAATCAACAATTACTTAAAAGTTATAATTGTCCACTTTTGATTTCACTAGGTTTCTCATTTTAAATGTCCTTGTGGTTGAACTGCCTTGTGGGCTTGTTTGTACTTGTTTTGATGTATACCCAAACAAAAAGCCGCCGGCATTATTACGTCCGCACGTCCCTACATTCAAGTTAATTTAGAGGTAATTACTGGAATCTTAGAAAACATACTGATGGGTGATTGCGTGAAAGATACGTCAATTTCTCACCAAATAAATTTGTAAAACTTAATATATGTCATTGCCTCAGCTGCTAGCACATTTTCAAGTTTTGAAACGCTTGAGATTTTTGAACAAGTACTCAAATTTACTAGTACCTATGAAGCTACTAATATGAAAAGGAAAAATTAGGTGGGTGGTGTTTTTTGGACATCTTTTTTTTGGTTGAGTTTTAAACATAATGGTTCATTAGTGATATATCATAGTCTACCACTGACATAAGAATGATCTATCATTGATAGACTGATATTATATCACTAGTAGATTAATAAAATATTTGATTTATTTAGTTAATTATTGATTGATCATCATCAAATGATGGACTATTAAATCTATAAGCGGTGAACCAGCAACCAGCATTTCATTTAATATAAACCATTTAAAAATACTAGTCATGTGAATTGAAAAAAAAAAAAAAAAAAAAAAAAACTTGAAACTAACATTTTTTTTTTCAACAAATAAATTTTAAAAAAAGGTCATTTCTTAAGGATATATATACATATGTCATTAGCTAATGCATTTCATGAGGACAGACCAAACAATGGCAATAATAAAGTTTTTCACGATCTTATTTTTCCCCATCTTCATTCTTGTCACTCAAGCTATCGCCCAGCAAAGTTTCCTAGGCCACTTTTGTGAAGACGAGAGAGGTAACTACACCACTAATAGCACCTACCAAACCAACCTAAACCATCTCCTTTCAACCCTTCCCTCCCAAGACGGCAACGGCTACGGCTTTTACAATGTCTCCTACGGCAATGCCTCCGACCCCGTTTACGCAATTGCGCTATGCAGAGGAGACGTTAAGCCTGACGCTTGCAGTAGTTGTCTCAACCGTTCCACGCACCTTCTAACGCAGCTTTGTCCTAATCAGAAGGAGGCAGTCGGATGGTTCGACAACTGTATGCTGCGCTACTCAGACCGCATCTTGTTCGGCGTGATGGAAACTTTCCAAAAGTTATATCTGGTGAACACCCAAAACGTTTCCGACGCAGATGTCTTTTTCCAAGACCTCTGGACCTTGTTGAATGACCTGAAGGATCAAGCGGCCAACGGAGGTTGCCTCCGCAAATACGCAACAGGGAATGTGAGCACTCCAGACTTCGAAACCATTTACGCGCTTGTGCAGTGCACGCCGGACTTGTCGCAGCAAGAGTGCACCGGTTGCTTGGATGACGCGTTTGGGAATCTTCCTCAGTGTTGTGAGGGGAAGATCGGGGGAAGAGTTGTTGACCCCAGTTGTAACTTTAGGTACGAGGATTACCATTTCTATGGTTCCACATATGACCCATTTCCTGCATCCCCACCAATAACCGTTTCTCCGACGCAAGGTAAGCTTATTTTAATCAAATAATTTTTTCCATTACCTTATAATTTTTTGTCAAATTTTCGGGATGTCGACTTAGTTCTTAGATATTGACGTAGCGGAAGCTTATAGGAAAGACGAAAAACCTCACAAAAACTCAAACTTGTTGATTTGTTCACAAATACCAAGAAAGAGAAAATAATGAGTCGAAAACTCAAGAGAATAATTCTATATCAAAAATCACTACCGGCCAAAAGGCTTACAATGCTTTAAATAATATCCTCCTAAAATTAATCGGACTAGTAACTAGATAATGGTAAAAAAAAAAGATTTGTTTTTTTCAAAATTAAAAAAAAGAAAAAAAAAGTTGAGATAATGACAGAAATTGAAAGTCAAAAAAATTTGAAAGTTAAAAAACGGTTTGCCACTTCTGCACCGCATCAGATATGATTAGAATTTGACCCGATGCAGTGCTTTCATCGCAGCTGACTTTTGTGTTTTGCAGGAAAAGATAGTAACACGGTGATTATAATTATTTCAGTAGTTTTAAGTACTGTTATATCTGCGTTACTATTCGTCATCGGCTGCATGTTTTTAAGAGCAAGGGACGCAAAGAAAATGGTCAAAAGTAAGTTGAGAATGTCCAATGTATTTCACATCCTATTTTAAAAGATGATTTTGAGTTTCGAATCATTCGTCACAGAATAGGCTAAATATTGTATCTCATTTAATTTACGTTGTTCAAGCTCGCCCCCTTATACAAACCCGTTGAAGAATTTGTTGGTGCGGAGTCCTTGCAATGCAGTTTTGAGACCATTAGAATTGCGACCGATGACTTTTCAGAGGCAAATAAGCTTGGACAAGGTGGATTTGGTTCTGTTTACAGGGTAAGAACACAAGCAATAAAAATTAGATCAATTCTTTTGTTTGCGTTTGGGACATGAGTAAAATTTCGCATAATTTCGCATATGTATAATTTCAATTCATAATGCCCAGCTGGTTTTTACATCAAATTATAGGGAAGGCTTTCTGATGGACAAGATATTGCCGTAAAAAGATTGTTAAGGGATTCTGGCCAAGGATATTTACAATTCAAGAATGAGGTATTGCTAGTTGCCAAGCTTCATCACCGTAATCTTGTTAGGCTCCTCGGTTTCTGCTTGGAAAGAAATGAAAGGATTCTTCTGTACGAGTTTGTTCCAAACACAAGTCTTGATCGCTTCATATTTGGTATGTTCACATAAATAGATATTCATCCCCTTTTCAGCTCGTAAAAAATCCTAAAAAAGATATCGATTATGTTTGAATTTTGTTTCATGCATGTCTCTTGAGATAATACATATGCCTTTTAAATTATATACTCGTTTTCATATGTAGATTCAAGCAAACGTGCAAATTTGGATTGGGATAAGCGTTACAAGATTATTAGAGGAGTTGCTCGAGGGCTCCTTTACCTCCATGAAGATTCTAGATTGAAAATTATTCATCGAGATCTCAAAACTAATAACATTTTGTTAGACGAAGAAATGGAACCTAAAATTTCAGATTTTGGAATGGCAAAGTTGTTTGTTGTGGATCAAACTCAAGACAATACAAGTCGAATTGTGGGAACCTAGTAAGCAAAACAATTCCGTTCAGGTGATTTTGTATCATTGAGTTGACATTTGACTATTAGTGTACTTAATCATGCAAAAAAAAATTTTATTATTAAATAAAATAATAAAAGACTCTTAATTTCCATGTTAAATAGTATTTAGCTTCAAATAATTTTGTTTTTTTTTTGAGTGAAAGTGATTTTATTTTTGGAAGCACATAATCTAAATTATACATTAATCAATTACTTAAAATTTTGTATGTTTGTAGTGGATATATGGCTCCGAAGTATGCTATGAATGGACAATTTTCAGTCAAGTCAGATGTATTCAGTTTTGGCATATTACTTTTAGAAATAGTGAGCGGACAAAAAACCAACTCTTTCTCTCATGATGGAGAGCAGGTAGATCAAGACCTGTTAAGCTATGTAAGAACAAATTAAATTACCTTTTTCCTTAATTAGAAAAAAAAAAAAAAAAAAGCGAAACTATATTTTTTATCATCATTAATTGAAAAGATTCATCTCTTTAACCCTAGGCCATATTTACATTCACAATATCATTATTGCAGGCATGGAGAAGTTGGAGGGAAGGGAATGCCTCAAATATTGTAGACCCCCTAATGAGGCTTGGTTCAAGATCTGAAATAATGAGATGCGTCCACATTGCACTACTGTGTGTCCAAGAAAATGTAGCTGACAGACCAACCATGAACACGGTTGTCCTTATGCTAGGCGGCGACTCGCTCTCTCTCGCGGTGCCCTCGGAACCAGGTTTCTTCTTGCATAGCAACAATGAGGCTTCGAGCAGTGGAGTCTCTCCCCGCTAGAGTTACAACACATATACCTCGTAACTAATTTTCCCTTTCTTTTTCTTTTGGTTTAGTGTGAAACGTTTTCAGTACTTGTTTTGATGATAACGTTAGTTTCTATATATAAGGCTTTTCCCGAGCAGTGTATCATTGATTGGCTACTGTTGCAATAATTTTAGCGTTGCTATACCTAGTGATTAATTTAAAAGACCATTCTGAAAAGCAACGTTGATAATATGCACATTAAAAGAGTATGTCAGCTGTAATGTCACAATGAATGGGCCACCGTTCAATGCTATACATACATTGAAAAATTCAATATTTTCTTTGAGGAGTTAATTTCATATATATATATATATATATATATATTTGTAATAGTTAATTTCAAATTTGACCTCTATAGAATGAGACATGTTTCATTTTATCTCCAAAATTCAAAATGTAACAAAATTCTTCTTGAAATTATCTTAGTTACAGCTTTGATATTTTCGTAATTAAAATGTTAATTTTTAATGCTTTTTTATTTTCACGTGTGTTTGTCAGATAAGCAATATGTGATTAAAATCATTTTTAAAAAAAATTCACTTACCAACCAGTCACGTGGTTTTTATGTGATTAAAATTGTTAAAAATTATGTTTTAATGAAAAAAAAAGTTCCAAAGTTATAACAAATGATAGGTTGAGTGGGCTAGTTTTGTTTCATTTTAAAAAAATAAAAACAAAAATAGGAGTACTTAATTGTGAGAGGCTCACTAAAAAAATATCTTTGTAGAAAAATAATTTATTAAGTAAAATTAATACGCTAAACATAAAAGTAGAAAAAAAATAACAACAAGCGAACTCCTCATGTCAAGCAGAGGAAGGGAGTTATAACAACGCGGAATTTTCGAAATTTGACTTCAGCATAATTACAGACGCAACTGATAACTTCTTGGATGCAAATAAGCTTGGACAGGGTGGATTTGGCGCAGTTTACAGAGTACAAAAAATTTATAAGTTATAATTCAAGAGCAAGTAGTATAAACTCTGTGTGACCCGACTAACTAAAGTAAGAAAAACAATTTTATTTTTTAATGCATTTTACTCATGAAGTAATTTTACATATTCTCCAGGGTAGGCTTGCCAATGGGAAAGAGATAGTAGTGAAACGACTGAAAAAGGATTCTGGAACTACTGAATTTTAGAACGAGGTTCAATTGATTGCCAAGCTTGAACACCGGAATTTAGTCAACCTCCTGGGTTTTTGCTTGGAGAAACATGAAAGAATACTTGTCTATAAGTTTGTGCCTAATTCCAGCTTAGATCGCTTTTTATTTGGTATGTTGGAACCTCCTCCTTTCTGATTCGAAGTATGTCGTTTAGAAATTCATGTCTCATGGTTTTGAAACAGTGCATTGTGTCATATCTACTTTACTAAATCATGTTGGTGACCTGATAAAATATGCAGATCCAATCAAGCGTGAACATTTGGATTGGAACACACGTTACAAGATCACAATAGGCATTACTCGAGGGCTCCTTTACCTTCATGAAGAGTCTCGTCTCAAAATCATTCATCGTGATTTCAAGCCGGTGACATCTTGTTGGATGCAGAAATGAATCCTAAGATCGCAGATTTTGGAACAGCAAGATTGTTTGCTCTTGACCAAAGAGAAGAAATGTAATAACTAAATTTTCACGACCTTACGTTTTCTTGTAAAGAAACTTATGCGATGTTTAGAATATACTCATGAAAATCTGAGATGGGTTTTTATTTGAAAATTTTAAGTTCTCATGATCTTATGAGACTTAAAAATGATTGCTTAAACAAGTATGTATCATTTTGAGTTAGAAGAGTAGAAAATTTCACGTTTGCATGGTCTTGCATGGTGGTCAAAGTTTGACCTAAAAAGTCAAAGTTGACCCAAAAAGTCAAGGGTTGACCAGAAAAGTCAACCATATGATGATACTGTTTTATGGTCAAGCAGTATGGAAAATATACTGCGAAAAACCATTTTACGGACAAGATGTTAAGATTAAGATTTAAAATCACCTTAGAAAAATCAAGCACACTAAGTTAGGAATAAGGGCAAAAAGGACTTTAAGAAATAAGAAAAATTCTACACAGTCCATTTTTACACAGATAAATTTTGGACTGCAGTATAATATAACAATACTGTGTAATAGTAAGCACAGTACTAGAAATATCTGTTTTGACATTAAAGTGGACTGCATTTAAGGAAAAAGAGGCAAACAAGCCTTAATTTTGGCTTACATCATTAAAGCTCCAAATTATGACATCATTATGGGAATTAAGAAAAATTTAGAAAAAATTGGATCATTCTAGAGCATGATGTGGCCGGTCATTTTGGGGCCAAAATTGAATTAAATTTTTCCCAAGGGTTTGAAGGAAAAAGGTGAACAAAAGTTAATTACAAAATGGCCCAAAAATTCACCTATAAATAGGCCATGGGGTGGGCGGTTTTTGGCTGAAAAAATTGGAGAAAAACAGCCAAACTCTTCCACAAAAAAATCCAGAAATCAGAGGAGAGAAAGGAGTGAGAGAAATCAAAAATTTCCTTGGGGTTTTTGTTCCTAGGAGTTCGGATTTGAGCTAGGGAAAAACCAAGAGAAGTTTAGAAATTTTTTAGGACTTTTGGGGTGTGTGACCGTGTGAGTGAGGAAAGGAGAAAGGCAGAAAATTTTGAGGCCAAATCTTGGTGGAGTGCTCGGCTTGGAGTGGATCTACCAAGGAGAACAACCAGAAAATTTTTGGTGCCAATTGGGTGGTGTGGCCGTGAGCCAAGGGAGCTAGGGGAAGGAAGGAATTTGGTGACCAAAATTTGACTTTGGTCTAAGGTAAAAACCTAGAGCCCTAACTCTCTTATTTGAGTTCAAATTTAAGGTAAAAAGGTAGTTCAATTTGGTTGTAAGGACATAAGTCCATTTCCTATTTTATGCCCTAAGTTTGTGGTATGTGCTTGATTTGTAGATCTAGGGGTGTATGGTTTAAATTCTTGCATTATTATGCTTGTTTATGATTGATTTTCATGCTTGATGCTTAGGGTTGTGTGTCCCCTAGTTTGGTCCAAAAATCTGCCCTAGGGCAGTGCTTGAAGTATGCTAGTTAAGGAGCAAAGTTTGATGCTTGTATGTGATGTATGCAAAAAGTTAGGGTTAATGCAAACCTAGGCTTAGGGCTTTTGAATTTGGTTTGTATGGTTTCAATTGGACGATTTAAGGGTTCATGTGGGACGTTAGAAACGCTGTGTGTTTGCCATATAGACTCCCGAAGTGATCGGTCGAGGTAGATTTCACGAAATAGGACGTAAAACGGACTTAACAACCCAAAACTGCCAATTCGGATTCAAAACTGGTCAGTTTCGGGAAAGTAAAAATTAGAGGCGTTTAGAGGACGAATAGGGTAAATCGTAAAACACGAAAGTTGCTCGGAACGATTTTTCCTAGAAGACCACGCGAGCAGAATTTAAAAATGAGGCTCCAATGGCCTTCGTTTTTACAAAAATCCGTGGCTGGTCTGCCCAGACCCAAGTTACAGGATCAGCCAGTTTCAAACAAAAACTGACGCAAATACAAGCAGAACTGGATTTTTTGTAAAACATGAAAGTTTTACCATTTTTTTAGAGCTACAACTTTCATGAAGACAAGTTTTTCAAATTCCAAATGGATTTTTAAACTGGTATTGTTTTATGAAGAGTGTGCAGGGAACCGAAAATTCTTGCACATAAGTTTACAAACAGTTTCAAAAAGAAAAAGAAAACTGTATTTTTGCTTAAAACTGTTCCAAAGGCAGTACTCAATCTTAAACGACCTTTATAAAGATTTGTTTTAAAAATTAGAATTTTTACCAAAAATATTAAAGGGATTTAAAGTTAAATCTCTCAAAATGGCAAAAGGATAAGAAAATAGAGTTTTTAAGATAAAAATTGTAATCAAGCCGATTACGGACGGTAATCAAGGATAATACCTGAGTTACCGGGCCTAGTCCCAAAGCTCAAGGTTTTAAAGAAACCCGGCATTTTTGTCAAAGAATTAGCCCAAGGGATTGTCCAAAATAATCTTTTAAAGAATAAATCCTCCCAAACAGTAGGATTAATATTTGTGACCAAACCAGATATCAAGTATCGGGGACATACAACTAGAAATTAGTAAGCATGTTGGTTAGGACACCAACACTGCACAATGAGAATTGAACTCTCACCTATGTCCCTATTCAAGCAGGAAAGGGCCTGCAGCTGTGCCAGTAAGAGAACAGTACCAAAGAGGGACATAGTAAGAGAGGTAAGTACAACTCCGCCTACAGCATAGGCTTTTTAAGTGTAACATGATACAATGTATGTTATGTGCTATAATTTAAAGTAGATGGCATAACTAATATATGATTACCAGTTATATTCATGTGACATCATGAAGCATGTTCACAATTAATAAGAACAAGGTCAAGATGACAAATAAGTATAATGGCAAGCGAGCTTGCCTGTGACGTACCGACCCGTCCAAGGTCGGGTAGGACTGTGGATTGAGTTGGAATTGGTTTGGCCGCCCCAACCGCTCCATAGTTGCGCGCCTGGTACGATCACCCATGATAAGGGGCCCATAATCAGATACGCATAATAAAGCATAATTGGATCATGCATAATTAGAATATGTTATGATTTGCTATGTTAAGTTTATAATTAATTGTGTTGCGGAAAATAAAGTTGTACTTACTGAGCGAAAGCTCACGTCTTACGTCTATGCTGTAGGTAAACAACCTACTGGCGAATTTTGATACAAGATGATGGAGTTGGCGGGGCAACTGTGAAAGAAGGGATAAGCCGCTATGTCTTCCGTAAATTTATGTTTAATATTTTATGTTTATATTATTCCAAACAGTACTCCAGTAGTAGGAAAAAAAAAATTTTCCACTACTTTTGTTAAATAAATAAGTATGTTAAGCATGTATGTATGTACGGTAACGGTCCGTGCTAGGCGGGTCGTTACAAGAAATAACAGAGAAAATTGTTGGAACCTAGTAAGTAACAAGAACAAAGCTCATACTGTAGAGTAGTGTTTATTCCCTATTTTATTGTGTAGCAGATCATATCCAATGGTTTATAGTAAAATTTAATTCCTTTTTTTTTTTTTTTTTCAACTTGACCAGCTAATTAAAATTATGAAAATCCCTCTTTTTTCATCAAATAAATAGAAGCCAACATTGTGGATGTTGATATGCAGTGGATATATGGCTCTGGAATATACTGGACGTGGCTCATTCTCTGTTAAGTCCGATGTCTTTAGCTTCGGTGTGTTAGTTCTAGAGATTGTGTGTGGACAGAAGGTTAATAATTTCTGCGACGGCGAGAAGCCACAGAGCCTACTGAGTTATGTAAGGACTATTATTTAGACATTGATTTCCTTATTTGTCTTAGAAAAAAAAAATTTATTGTAACAAAAAAAATCTCTAATCTTTTTCTCTGTTCGTTCAACTATTGCAGGCGTGGGAAAATTGGAAGAAAGGTAAAGCCATGAATCTTGTGGATCCGAAAATGAGGACAGCTTCAAGACATGAAATATTGAGGTGCATCCACATCGGATTATTATGCGTGCAAGAAAAGAGAGCCGATTGACCAACAATGCGTTCGGTTGTTCTCATGCTCAGTAGCTACTCTCTAGCACTTCGATCACCTTCACAACCGGCCTATTTTGTACGGCTAGAACGTGAAGCCTCATTTGCAGATCCGAGTAGATATGAGAACACTGCTGCTCCAATTTCAGAAAACCATATTCCAGTTACTGAACTATTTCCCCGTTAATGTCCTGCATATAATAAGCACATTAATCAAAATTTGTAGTCCCCTGTCTGCTGGTTCGTGGGAAGGAGAATTGTAAATAAGATTTTTTGATAGAAGTCATAAACTCTGTCAGAAGTTATGAGCTTTTACATGATATGTAGGTCACAAATAGTAATTATATATTGTGTATAATTACATCATGAGTTAAGATCTTGATATATATATATATATATATTTTTTTTTTTCATTATTTCTATGACGTAAGCTTCCATCATTTTTCCAACATGAAGACAATTTCTTAAAAGTTATGATTTCTTACAAACTGAAGGTACACGAAGAAAAAAGAAAGAAGAAGTGAAATATCAAGAAGAGAAACACATAGCAAACAAGTCAAGAACGATTATAAACTCAACAGCATTAAATAAATAATATTGCTAGGCCATCAACTCTAATTTCAATATTTTACTACCAACTTATGTCGCATTAAGTTGTAAAGATAAAAATATTTAAATAATTGTCATGTAACTTAATATTAAAATTAAAAGTAAAAGATTATATATATTGGTAAAAAGATGACAACTCTCCACGTGAGTTGGCACTCAAAAATTGGGTTAAAATTGAAGTAAAAACTGATTATTGAAACTTCTAAATTAAAAAATATGTTAACTTTTTTTTAACAGATAAATGACCATGTTGCGGAGATGCTATAAATCTTTTTCTCTCGTATGAATTTTTGTCATTGAGATTTGTCATTCCTATCTCTTTTTTTTTTTTAATTTTTTTCTCTTTTCTTTTCTTTTTCTTTAAAAAACAAAAAGAAAAAAAATTGGAAGATCATATCTCTTATCTAGGAAGTTTGCAACAGATTTACGCTTTTCTATTATTTTTGTTTCTAATTTGTAAGCCTTTTCAGCCTGACTAACTTGTGTTGGTATCCTTTTAATTAAGTTCCAAAATCCACCTATTAATAGTTCAGTTAGATCATCATTTTGATACTCTTTTTAGATACTATTTGATGAGCGGATTTTATGCCGACAAAACGAGTACCTTTAAATTAATATTTTGTTGGTTTGTAGAGCCTTCTTAATCGTTTTCTAGTTGTTTTTTTATCTTAATTTGCAGCATGGGTAACATTGGAGTTTAGAATAGATTCAAGTGAAGTAGGAGAAAAACGGCAGAAAAAGAGGTCAAAGAGTGGACAAGACTGAGAGCGAGAGTCTCAACTCAAAAGTTTGGGCTTTGCAGCCTCAAAAACTGACAAAGGCTACTAGACCTGTGCCTCCAGGCCACGCTCCAGAAAGCCAGGCTGCGGCACCATTCTAGCGTGAAACAAGCTCAGAGACCCGTGTTTCCAGGCCGTGGCCTCAAAGTAGAAAGTCAAATTTTGAAGCGCAATCTTTTGGCTAAAGACCTATAAATAGGATAACTTAGTGTAACGACCCGCCTAGCACAGGCCGTTACCATACATACATACATACTGAACTTCTCGTACATATTTATGAAAAACAGCGGAATTTTTTTTTTTTTATATATGGCATAAAATATGCAACATATAAACGTATCTTTATCAAGCATATTTAACATACATAAATACATAAGGAACAAAACGCGTAGCAGCTCGAACTCCTACATTTCACAGTTTGCCCCGCCATGCCCTTCCATCTTGCATCAACCATTGCTGATAGGTTGTTTACCTACAGCATAAACGTAAGACAGTGAGCTTTCGCTCAGCAAGTACAACTTCCTATACCGCGACATAAACAAACATAATCTCAATCTTATCTTAAAACCTTCTAGCATAATATATCGTAACATAACTTACTATAACATAACGTCATAACATAACCATCATAACATAGACTTCATAGCATAACATCATAGCATAAACTTATCTTAACATAACTTCATAGCATAACATCATAATGCATGGTCCATTTATGCTCGTATTATGCTTAATTCATTCTTCACTTACTTTCGTTACTTATCTTACTTATGGTCCCCTTACTTGAGTGTTCGTACCCGGCGCGCAACTATGGACTTATTCTTGCCATAGCTCAACCCGACCTCGGACGGGGGGCACGACACAGGCGACTTGCTCGCCATCTTACTTCTTTTCATTTTGTCATGTCATACTTGCTCTTATTATTCTTATAAGATTTCGTGAACATGCTTCGTGTTCTCATACATACATGCTTCATGTCTTAATAATCATAACATAATGTACATCATGAACTTACCTTGACTTATCATACTTCATAACTTAGCATACAACATAGAATTATCATGGCATATAGCATGGCATACAATAACATAGTATAGCAATAACAACATAATATAGCAACCACAACATAGCATACAAATAGGCATACCCTCTTAGCATACATCTAACAATAACATACTTGGGCAAGTACCACAACAAAGCCTATGCTGTAGGCGGTAGTTGTACTTACCTCTCTTGCTATGTCCTGCGTAGTGCTGCTCCTTTTTCTGAGTACAGCTGCAGGTTCCCTCCTGCTTGTTGAAGGACATAGATGAGGTTTTAATTAGTATTTGTGGAATGTTGGTGATCTAACGATCATGCTTATATAATCCTAGTTGTATGTCCGTGATACTAGATGTCTTACTGGGTTACAAATAGTAACCCTATTGTTTTAGAACAACCAAACATGGATTAATTCTTAAAAGGTTACATTGGATAACCTTAAGTGCCAAATCTTTATACATACCGTTAGGGTTAGGTTACCTTTCTAACCTTGGGCTTTATTCTTGTCCATAATTATTTGGTTACCTTAATTAACCCTATATCTTAGCCCAATTTATTAATCTTGGTATCCTTTAGGGTTATCTAGACTAACCCTTAAGGTTAACTGTGGTCAAACTCTTAGTCAACCAAAGTCAACTTTTGGTCAACTAAGGTCAACCTTATATGGGTCAAACTTGAGCTTTATACTTTGGCCCAGTAACTCAGGTATTATCCTTGATTACCGTCCGTAATCGGCTTGATTACAATTTTTATTTTAAAAACTCTATTTTCTTATCCTTTTGTCATTTTGAGAGATTTAACTTTAAATCCCTTTAATATTTTTGGTAAAAATTCCAATCTTTAAAACAAATCTTTATAAAGGTCGTTTAAGACTGAGAACTGCCTTTGGAACAGTTTTAAGCAAAAATACAGTTTTCTTTTTCTTTTTGAAACTGTTTGTAAAACTTATGTGCAGGAATTTTCGGTTCCCTGCACACTCTTCATAAAACAATACCAGTTTAAAAATCCATTTGGAATTTGAAAAACTTGTCTTCATGAAAGTTGGAGCTCTCGAAAAATGATAAAACTTTCATGTTTTACGAAAAATCCAGTTCTGCTTGTATTTGCGTCAGTTTTAGTTTGAAACTGGCTGATCCTGTAACTGGGGTCTGGGCAGACCAGCCACGGATTTTTGTAAAAACGAAGGCCATTGGAGCCTCATTTTTAAATTCTGCTTGCGTAGTCTTCTAGGAAAAATCGTTCCGAGCAACTTTCGTGTTTTACGATTTACCCAATTCGTCCTCTAAATGCCTCTAATTTTTACTTTCCCGAAACTGACCAGTTTTGAATCCGAATTGGCAGTTTTGGTTGTTAAGTCCGTTTTACGTCCTATTTCGTGAAATCTACCTCGACCGATCACTTCGGGAGTCTATATGGCAAACACACAGCGTTTCTAACGTCCCACATGAACCCTAAAATCGTCCAATTGAAACCATGCAAACCAAATTCAAAAGCCCTAGGCCTAGGTTTGCATTAACCCTAACTTTTTGCATACATCACATACAAGCATCAAACTTTGCTCCTTAACTAGCATGCTTCAAGCACTGCCCTAGGGCAGATTTTTGGACCAAACTAGGGGACACACAACCCTAAGCATCAAGCATGGCAATCAATCATAAACAAGCACAATAATGCAAGAATTTAAACCATACACCCTTAGATCTACAAATCAAGCACATACCTCAAACTTAGGGCACAAAATAGGAAATGGACTTATGTCCTTACAACCAAATTGAACCACATTTTAACTTTAAATTTGAACTCAAATAAGAGAGTTAGGGCTCTAGATTTGTTTTACCTTAGACCAAAGTCAAGTTTTGGTCACACAATTTCTTCCTCCCCCTAGCTTTCCTTAGCTCACGGCCACTCCTCCAATTTGAGCACCAAAAATTTTGGGTTGGTCTCCTTGGTAGATCCACTCCAAACTGAGCACCACACCAAGGATTTGCCCCAAAAATTCCAACTTTTCTCCTTCCCTCACTCACTCGGCCACACACCCTAAAAGACCTAAAAAAAATTCTAAACTTTTCTTGGCTTTGTCCTAGCTCAAACCCGAACTCTTATGAACAAAAGCCCCAAGAAAATTTCTGATTTTCTCACCCCTTTCTCTTCTCCCAATTTCCGGATTTTCAAGAGAGAATTTTGCAAGAATTTCCCCACATTTCTTGAATAAAATGAATAGGTACAAGGGGGTATTTATAGAGGTTGGAGAACTTTGCTTAATTATACAAAAACCCCATGAAAACTAACAATTACACAAGAACCATGCAAGGTGGCCGGCCATATGCTTGATGAGCAAGAAAAAAAATTCTTTCCAAGCTAAAAAAATAAATTATGATGTCATAATTAAAGGATAAGGTGATGTCATCCACCTTAGGCCTTGTTTGGCTATTTTCTCCAATAACCAGTCCATTTTTAAGCTACACAGATATTTCCAATACTGTGTTCACTTATACACAGTATTTTTATACTGTACTACAGTCCAAAATTTATCTGTGTAAAAATGGACAGTATAAAATTCTTCTTATTTTTCCGAGCCCTTTTTGTCTTTAATCCTCACTAGGTGTGCTTGATTTTCTAAGGTGGTTTTTAAAGCCTATACATGCTAACTCAATCGTAAAGACGATTTCCGCAGTATCTTTACCATACTGCATTTCATAATTACTGCAAAGTCAACCCTTTGACCATTTTTGGTCAAACTTTGACTTTCTTTGAATCTTGTACTTTTTCGTTCTTTGACTCAAAAGGGCCGTTGCTAATTTAAGCAATCCATTTTGAGTTTTTTGTTGAACCATAAAAACTCATAAAATGTAAGAAAACTCTTAACCGAGTTTTTTTTTCAAAAATACCTCCATGGTATACATTCAATTCCTTTGAAGGAAATAATGATATCGGAAAAATCCAGGTATTACACTTAGGGTTTGTTTAGGGACTTTTGACAATTTTTGAGTCTTCAAGAGAGAGAATTTGGTACGGAGGTGAAGAATGGCAAAATCTGGAAACGGAGAAGCTTCAGTTCAATTCCGGATAATTGTTCTTTTTTCTCTTGATGTCTAATATCATGTTTAGAGTTTTATTTTGTTTTAGCATGAACTAATTTCCCTTTTCTAGGGCAACGATGTAGCCTAACTATGAAGTCTTGATTATTTGTTCAATTCAGTTGTTGATTTATTTTCCATGGTTGAATGTTTTTCACTTTTCTTAATGCTTCTAAATAATTGGCCACAATTTAGTTGATTGGTTAATCATAATAAAACCGGAAGGAGATTTATGTGTCTAGTTCATTGTGTTAAATGTCATAGTTTGCATGCAAGATAGGAATATACCATCATGGCTTGTGTAGTTGTTACATGGGAACCACAAATCTTAATGAGTTCTTATTGGTTTTAATTGACATAGGAATATAGTGGATTAGCTTCTAATGATATTTTTGTTGGACCTCAGGAGGGGCTAGTGAACAGGTTAGGGATTCTTGACTATTAGAAAAATAAATTAGGGCTTTTGAGATTGAATGATCAAGGCGGAATAATTATAGTGAAATCGGAAACCCTAGAGCTTTATTCATTGAATTTTAACCTATTTAATTTAGTGCTGCTTTCTTATAATTTTAGTTTAATTTATTTTCTTTCCAAACATATTTTCTTTCGATTAATTCAAATCGAATTAGGGTTAAACCAATTTCAATGATTAGTGATCGATTAATCCTCATGGGATGATACTCATTCTCATCATCTTATTACTTGTGAAAGATAACGTACACTTGCATTACAAAATCCGCATCACTATTTAAAAAGCTTTATACCGTATTTTCTCTCATAAACATTTAAATTTACTGTTCAAATTCAATTTTTAAGCATATGTGATCCAAACGAAAGCAAAGATTGTACTACACAAAAGAACTAATGGGGATTTTACTATTATTTTTAAAGCCCTAAATATTGGCTTAATCTCGTCCTAACAGGAGATATCTTAGAGCATTTTCAATACAATACTAAAAGGTTATGTCAATGGTAAATTCTGGTATTTGGATGAGAAAAATGTTCTCTAATAAAGTGTTATATTTGATGTCAAATTTTTCATATACTAAATTTTGGGACAAATTTGCGACTACCACAGGATATGATCAATGCCAAATTTAACATCTAATTTTCATTCATTGTTTGCTTAACTTTTATCATATAATTAAATAATATTTTCATTTTTAATTTATTTAAATATTAAATATTTACTTTCACTGATTTCAAAAAGCAATAATGACAAAAAGTAAACATAGTATTAAAAATAATACTTTGCATTATCTTCACACTTTTTTTATTATAAATTTAGCGTTTGCATAGGTCTTGGAGATGACCTTAAGAATGTTGGTCATAAGTCGTTCTTCATTGAGCAAAAAGGGGAAGACTTGTTTATAAATTTGTAGTTCAGAACGCTAACAAGTGGCGGATTTTGATAGATCCAACAAGCTAGATTTTTTTTTTCTTTTTTCTTGTTGAAAAGTCAAACAAGCTAGTTTGCAGTCTCTGAACCAATTTAGTGGACATGAATGGATAAGAAGACGTAAATATGTGCATCTAATTTTTTGAATAAGCTAAATAAAATAAAATAAATGTTCTTGCAAAACTAAAAACATTTTAAAAAACTAAATTAAAAAAAAACAGCAAATAAAAGATCCTAACAAAAAATCATTATGATTTTCTCATTTTAAAATCTTTTCTATTATAAGCACTAAATTTGTTGGATGAAAATTTTAAAACCAAAATTTTAATCCAGTTTTTTTTTTCCTCAAAATATCTAGATTTGTTAATTTCTCCCAAGAATCTGAGGCAACAAATAAATTCCACCTCTTTATCGGCATAATAATACGATTGCGTGTTTTCAATGAAAACACGCTGCCCGTCTTCCACGGGAAAAAAGACTTTTGAATATCGAGGTATCTATATTCGTCTACTCCTGTCTTAGACCATGACCACTTCTTTCAAGATTTTCCAAGTCATGTTAAAAGTTAATTGTACTCTAAACCATGAAACTCAACATATTTAGTGAGTAATTTTCATTTTTAGAACAAGATGTGGCAATGATACAACGTCCAATATGGCAGCTTCTTCAATACTAATCTTTGCCTTCACATTTTCCATTTTCATCGCACCAGTAACTCCACTCGAAAACGCCCAACCAAGTACTTTCCTATACCAAATCTGTTCAGACAAGCAAGGTAACTACACCACCAACAGCACCTACCAGACCAATCTTCATACCCTCCTCTCCTCCCTTACCTCCAGCAAAAACAATAACACCAGCTTTTACGCTTCCTCCTACGGTGAAATACCCGACATAGTCTACGCCACAGGACTCTGCAGAGGAGATGTCAAGCCTGACAATTGTCGTAGCTGCCTCAACGTCTCTACACATCGTCTCACGCAGCTTTGTCCTTATCAAAAGGAGGCCATCATATGGTACGACAAATGCACGCTTCGCTACTCCAACCGCTACATATTTGGAAAGATAGAGAACAATCCTGCCTTTTACATTACGACCAATCAAAATGCTTCGTCGAACGCAAGCATGTTCAATCAGGAACTCAGGGCGTTATTAGAGAACTTGAGAACTCGTGCAGTGAGCGGTAGCGGTGATTCTTCTCCCAAGTTCGCGGTGGGAAGCACAAATTCTACACATTACTTGCCGAAAATATATGCACTTGTACAGTGCGTACAAGATATATTTAGTGCGGATTGCAGCGACTGCATAGTTAGTGGGGCTAAAATTCTCGAGGAATATTGTTATGGGAGCGTCATGGCGTATGTCGGTATGCCTAGCTGTAACGTTGCTTACGACCTAAAACTTTTCTATGATTTAACCGCCGATGCAACAATTCAGTTGCCGCCACCTCCACCATCGCCACAAATTCCACCACCTTCATCGCCCAGTAATTCTCCTCCACCGTCAACCAACGACACCGGCACTGCAAAACGTACATTTTATTTCGCCAGAAGTGTAGCTTTTAAAGTACATATGCCTCTGGCTAGAAACAGGGTTTGGGCGATTTGATTTTAATTTCTTTTTTAATTATCTTTCAGGTAAAAAGAAAAACACATCCCGAATTGCGACCATTATAACTGTGCCTTCGGTTGTTTCTTTCATGGTGCTACTTTTCTGTATCCCTCTTTATCTGAGAATGAGGAACGCAAAGGTGAAAGTGAAAAGTAAGTTGAGAAATATTTCACTCATTCCAGTGTTTAGTTTGTTACTTTGAAGTAGAAGTTCGATAAAAAATTTTATATGAATGAAAGGGAGGAATTAAAGCCTCATTTCAAATTTATTATTAAAAAAAAGACAAATAAAGAAACAAAATAAAGAAAATCGGAATATAGCCTTAATGAGAAACTAAACAAAAAGTAAAACAAAAAAGAAGCAAACCTTCCCTAAAGGAAACAAATCCAACCTAAAATTGATTCATCTATACATTTTGAAACCCTTGCCCTTTTGAACTTTAAGTTAATACGCACTTTTCTTTTCCACATTTGTGATTATGTCTTTTTGCATGTTATTGAATTCCTCCAATTTATTATAAGACATTGAAATCACAATCCTAACTTCTATCTGAGCGATCGTATAATTATCAAGTTTATCTTACATGTCACTCCAAGTGTTCAAAATCTTGTCAACATCTATGGCTCTATTTGCAGATAGCACATAGATAATTTGATGATTGTTATTTCATTGTTTTCTTAATTTGATGGGGGCGGAATAAATGTTTATATTTTCATGCTCTTTTATTTGCATGTTTTTTCAACTAGTGAAATTGAGTATTAAACTTTTCTTTTCCAGCTAATGACGGGGAAGGAAGTTATAGAAACGCAGAATCTTTAAAATTCGACTTCAGCATAATTAGAGATGCAACTGATGACTTCTCGGATGCAAATAAGCTTGGACAGGGCGGATTTGGTGCAGTTTACAGGGTAAAGAAAAATTATAAATTATAGTATGAGAAGAAGAAGTATGAACTCTTTGTGTCCACACTAATTAAGGTAGGAAAGTCAATTTTATTATTTAAAGCAATTTTACTTAAGTAGTTATACATATTTTTCAGGGTAGGCTTTTGAATGGAAAAGAGATAGCGGTGAAACGACTGACAAGTAGTTCCGGTCCTTCTAGACAAGGAGATCTAGAATTTCAGAATGAGGTAATATTGGTTGCAAAGCTTGGACACCGGAATTTAGTAAACCTTCTAGGTTTTTGCTCAGAGAAAAATGAAAGAATACTTGTCTATGAGTATTTGCCTAATTCAAGCCTCGATCGCTTCTTGTTTGGTATGTTGGAACCTCCACCTTTCCGATTCGGAGAATGTTTCTTTAGAATTTCATGTTTCATGCTTTTGAAACAGTGCAATGCTACATATCTACTTTAACTATATCATGGATTGGCCACCTGTTAAAATATGCAGATCCAATCAAGCGTGAGCATTTGGATTGGAACACACGATACAAGATCATAATAGGCATTGCTCGAGGGCTCCTTTACCTTCATGAAGAGTCTCGTCTAAAAATCATTCATCGTGATCTCAAAGCCGGTAACATCTTGTTGGATGCAGAAATGAATCCAAAGATTGCAGATTTTGGAACAGCAAGATTGTTTGACCTTGACCAAAGTAAAGAAAAAACAATGAAAATTGTGGGAACCTAGTACGTAACCAGAACAAAGCTCATATATTTTCCAGCAGTGTTCGATTCCTATTTCATTCCTATTTAATTTGTCAAATTGACTATCTAATTATGATTATTAAACTCTCTCCTTCCGTTAATAGAAGCTAACATTATGGATGTTGATATTTAGTGGATATATGGCTCCGGAATATGCTAGACGCGGTGAATTCTCTATTAAGTCCGATGTTTTTAGCTTCGGTGTGTTAGTTCTGGAGATTGTATGTGGACAGAAAGTTGGTAATTTCAGTGATGGGGAGAAGCTGCAGAGCCTACTGAGTTATGTAAGGATTATTCTTTAGACATGGATTTTCCCAATATGTCTCGATGGGAAACAAATCATGTAACAAAAATAAAATTTATCTATAATCTCTTACTTTGTTCATTCAAATTCTTGCAGGCGTGGGAAAATTGGAAGAAAGGTAAAGCTATGAATCTTGTGGATCCGAAAATGAGGACATCTTCAAGGCACGAAATAGTAAGGTGCATCCACATCGGATTATTGTGCGTGCAAGAAAAAATGGCTAATAGACTAACAATGAGTTCAGTTGTTCTCATGCTCGATAGCTACTCCGTAGCACTACGACGACCTTCGCAACCGGCGTATTTTGTTCCATTAGAAAGTGAAGCCTCTGTAACAGATTCAAGTAGACGTGAGAACAATTCTGCCCCAATTTCAGAAAACCAAGTTTCAGTTACTGAACTATATCCCCGTTAATGTTCTGCATATAAAATTTACATTATTATTATTATTATTATCATTTTGGGGGGTGGGGATGGACTGCTGTGTGCTGACCGTATAAAGTAAACAAACTACATGTTACAAAAAACATCTTATCCCTATTCAATGTCGTTTTTCTTCTTTTGCTGGAAATTCAATATCGTCTTTCTTTTTTTTTCTTTTTTTTTTTTTATAACTATTATAAACAAACTACATGCTACAAAAACATCTTTTCAATGTCGTTTTTCTTTAACACTATTATAAACAAACTTACATGTTACAAAAAAAAAAAAAACAAACAAAACGTCTTATCAATATTCAATGTCGTTTTTCTTCTTTTGCTGGAAATTCAATGTCGTTTTTCTTTAACAACTTAACGTTTCTGTATGCCAAAATGTCATGTAGTTTTTTTTTTTTTTTTTTTTCCTCTCTCTCTCTCTCTTTACATATTGTTGTTTGGTTGGACAGTGGTGAAGTTCTCTTGAGTTTCGTTTAAATTTCTAATGCAATTCGATTTCCTGGTTGTCTCATATCGGACACTACTTGATGTCTTTTTCTAGACAAGTTGTTTGGTTGGACCGTGGTGAAGTTCTCTTGAGTTTCGTTTAAATTTCTAATGCAATTCAATTTCCTAGTTGTCTCATATCGGACATTACTTGATGTCTTTTTCTAGACAAGTAGTTTCTTCTCTCTCTCTCTCTCTTCAAGAAGTAGGTTTATAATTTCCTTCTGGTCTTCCGTAAACGACTTGCCCTTTTCTTAAAATAAAGAGTCGTGGAATCTTTCTTTTGAATTTTTTGGGAGACTTGAATAATTTTTTTGCGTTATTTAAATCAAATAAAATCCGTAGAATTGACTAATTATATTTCGAATATAAAAGAACATTAACTTGTTTTGATTAGTAAATGAAAAAAGCCTACAAGAGTTTTTATTGTGTGATACATTTATATAAATGAAAAAAGAGAAGAGGTATAAAAAAACTTAAAGCATTCCAATTAAAATTGACACCCATGAACAAACTCATCCAGCACCTAATCAACACGTCAAATTTATTAATAAAATACAAAATTGAAAAAGTTCAGCATAAAACCATAAATAATCACCCCAAAAGGCTAATGTAGATGATCGAATCAAAAAGAAAAAAATTAAGAAACCCACACCTAATAAGAACTGACTCCAAAAGGTTATAATCTGATATATAACCATACAAAACAAGAGCTTCTTCTTCTTCCTCTTCTTCTTTTTAATGTTTTTTGGAACACAAGTTTTTGTTTTAACTTGAGAGAGAATTTTTAATGTTTTCTGGAACACAAGATTTTGTTTTAACTTGAGAGGGAATTGGAACTTTTGATTCCAACATATACACTAGAGGTAAGATAACTGCATGAATAATCATCAATTGTGCTATACGATGGCTTGGTTCGTTTGTTTTGATAATTTGTGCTACAGAATTGTTATTTGAATATGCATATTTTTTCAACAATTAAAACATAAACCATTTGAAATGGTAACATTTCAAATGTTCCATTCAAACGAGCCAAAAAAGGGGTTTGGCACATTTGAAATGTATCATTAGAATGTTAAAACAACAATTAATTCAAAATCCAAACAGCACCTCCTCTTTAAATTTAACTCCATTTTGAAATATTTTGGATTGTAATTTGACTATTTGAGAAGGCATTTTTTTTTTTTTTTTTTGTGAAATTCTTCATGAAGCAACACTTGTTTTTAAATTCTCAGCTTTTTCGACGTTAAATATTTTTTAAAAACATTTTTGTAGTTTAACCTTATCATTTATTCACAATTTAAATAACCGTTTTCAACATCTATCCAACTATACATTCAAATGTTTTGGTTCAAATGATTCCATTTCAATTATAAATATCCAAATGTTAATTTGGATGACAGTTCTAATTTTTCTCTTCAAAAATTTTCGCTCCAATATTTTCATCCCAAATGTTATCATTCAAATAATTGTACCACAGAAGCTTTAAGCTCTCAGCCAACAATCAATTAAATTGTACCTGTCTGAATAATAGGTCCAAATCACAAAATTATAGTTCAAATATCCTATTAGCTATAATATATTCTTTCACAGTTTAAAAAATTTAATTTAAACCAAAAGTTATGATCAAGTTATTTACTCAAACACATTATAAATTCTACATCGTCTTGTTCTTGAATGCCAAATGAAAGCCCTACACATTTGTCGACATGCTAGGGCCTGTTTAAAATTCATGCTACTAATTTGTACTTGATTAACTATATAAACTTTGATTATATGTAATTAGATAGCCTTTGTTTGGTATCTTAGTTCCAACTCAAATTTTTTCATCTTAATTTTTATATTTTTCTGAAAAATTAATAAAAATTATAATTAATTTTTGAAAAATCAACTAACTATAACTTAAAAATTTCAACTCTAACCGTCCAACCGAACGGACACTTAATCATTCAAACACAATCCATTTATTGGTCCCATAGATAGTAATTCATTGGTAACCCAAACCATTTATAGTACAGCTATACTCTGACTTCATGATACCTGACTCAAATCGCCGTTGTTTTTGTAGCAAATCAAAAACAAAAATAAAAATAAAAGATTTTCACTTTTTTTGAGAAATAATTTTTTATTTCATATTGGCAATGACGAAAGACAGTCCTTTTAAAGAGAATCGTTAGATTTAGACGTCGGGTTGACCAAGTCAATCAACTGTATTTTTGGTAAATTCTACGTTCACACTACAACGGGTTCAAACATCAACTTTTTTTATTATTTTTATAATTGACCGACAGAGGTGGGCGTTAGGTACGGTACGCCATGCGCAGAGAGGTCCCACTGATCAGTTACAGTATTATAAAAACGCATCCTTTTTAGAAAAATAAAATAAAATATAAAAAAGAAACTCCCACGTTTGTCGTTTTCAACTCCTGTTCCAATCTGTCCTTCGTCATTTACTAGTCATTGATCCTTTCTCAGTCAATGCGTGTTTTAAAATTCTCGTTCAACTGGTTCTCAATCAGCCTAAATAAAGCAGGCAAGCTCGCTGTTCAATCTTGAATAATTAATGGGTTGTTGCCTCTTTGGTCCTTAATCATAAACATTTTTTATCACTTTCATCTCTAAACTTTTTTATCGATAAATTTTTTTTTGAACTTTGGTTTTTGGCAATTTCACTCCCTGGCCTTAAATTTATGAATGACTTTTCAAAAATTTTGCAGATAATAACACGTCATAATTGTAATACAACCAATTATGTAGAAATATTTAAGTAATCAGAAGTCATAAGTCAATATTTTTAGCATCACGAACCACAACTATCAAAAAATCGTAATTGATCAAGTGGTTAAAAAAAAAGTTTAAAAATCAAAATGACATAATGCTCATAATTAGGAATTATTGCTAATTATCCGTGTAATTAAATGGATCGGAGGAGTTAGAGTTGGAACCTAAAGCAAAACAAAATACCAAGAAATAGTTAGTCGATTGATAAGAAATATTATATAAGCTCCAATCAGTTAAGCTATTTTTCGTGTGTTGTGTGGCATTAAACGTGCAAACTGCTAATGATTTGTGATTAATATTACAACATTTTTTCATTGTTTTCCTATACTTTACCGCCACGTCCATTCTATTTTCTAATTAGTTTGAGTAAATTAAAAGAAACTTCCACCTTACTCGACTACTACTCATTTAAAATGTCCTTATCAGTGCCCTTATTTCCACACGACCCTAAGTTTTTTTGCTTTTTTTTTTTTTGAAATTGAATTGCGAAATATTATATGAAGAAAAAAAAGTTATATATATATATATATATATATTCCTATAGGCAGCTAAGATTTATTTCACTTACGCCCACCATATTCAAATTCAGCGACCAATATGGCAAAGGTAGTTTCTTGTTCAGGAGCATTGTTTTTCATCCTTTGTCACATCTTCGTTCTCTTGAGCACCCAAGCCGTTGCTCAGCCATTCCTATACCACTTTTGTCTCGACGAGAAAGGGAATTACACAACGAATAGTACGTATCGGGCCAACCTCAACCACCTCATGACGATCTTTCCCTCGCAGGAAGGCAACGGCTACGGATTTTTTAATCTCTCCTACGGCAATCCATCCGATGAAGTCTACGCAATCGCTCTATGCAGAGGCGACGCTACACCTGCCGCATGCCGTAGTTGCCTCAACAACTCAACTCAACTTCTCCCACAGATTTGCCCCAATCAGAGCGAGGCCGTCATATGGTACGAAAACTGTACGTTGCGCTACTCCAACCGCCCCATGTTGGGCATCAAGGAGAGTAATTCCGCTGTATTCTGGAGGCGGAACAACAAAAATGTGACGTACGATGTGGACGGTTTTTTCTGGAGAACTTACGACCTTGTTGAACAGACTGAAAAATCAGGCTGCAGCTGGTGGTTCTCTTCTCAAATTTGCAACGGGAAACATAACCGCTCCCGCGTTCAAAACCATATACGCACTTGTGCAGTGCACACCGGACTTGTCGCAGCAACAATGCAACAATTGCTTGGATGACATGTATGCTGTTATTCCGCAGTGTTGTGTGGGGAAGATAGGGGGAAGAGCTGGCAGCCGCAGTTGTAACTTTAGGTATGAGATTAATCGCTTCTATGCATACGCACCGGCGACTTCCCCACCGCCTCTAGCACCAACAATATCTCCTCCTTCGCCAACATCGGCTAACACCACTATTACCACAGGTATACACATATATTGGCTTTATTTATTAACTTGTCTTTAAGTGATCAGAACTTGGTCTATGTTTGGCACATAAATCTAAAAAGTTGTGTACAAAAGTATTTCGATTCAACTTAAATGCTTTTGCTGTTTCAAAATCTGCATCACTCTTGTTTTTCTTTTTTCCCAACACCATTCAAAAAAGAACGTCGTGACCAATACAATTCAACAGATATGCAACGACAACGTTTAGTAATTTTGCGATCTTTTTTATGCTGTTTTGGATCCTAGGGCGAAGTTGCAAAATTTGTTATTTTCCTAAACCTTGATCAATATTTAATTTTCTATGGCACATATATTTGCTAATGGATTTCGTTCAGAGTTTTCTCCTCTGCAATGTTTTGATCGGATCAGAGTTTTGGGTTTTGCAGGAAAAGAGAGTAACACGTCTGGAACTGTCGTTATTGTTGTTGTTTCAAGTATTGTTGCTCTAGCTGCGGCGCTAATAATAACCATCTTCGTGATCTTACGAATCAAGAGGGCAAAACAAAACATTGAAAGTAAGTTGAGATCAACTAATTTATTTCTCTTTGTATAGATATCCAATTTGCGTCCTTTGGCACAGCACGTGCTCGCCGTAATCTGTTCTACCTACTAACAGAATCTTCCTCCGCTACGATACTTCCATCGAATCAAACTTTTGTTTACAAATATACAGTAACAAATTATGGTATTATGTGACAAAGGACTATTGTGTGTTATACTAATATTAATCAAGGACAGTTTAATGATAGTAAGTACTCATGCATGCATGCCGTGGTGAATTTAGATTGTCAATACAGTTTTGGAAATAGAAACTCTTTTGTAACAAAACTAATTTCTTGCTTGATTCGTGCTGTTCAATCTCGCCCCATAGATGAACCTGTTGAAGAAATTGAAAGTCCGGAATCTTTGCAATACAATTTTGAGACCATCAGCATTGCGACAGATAATTTTTCTGAAGAAAATAAGCTTGGACAGGGTGGATTTGGTTCTGTTTACCGGGTATGGATACGAGTCCGCACACGTAGTTCTTTATTTGATTGAGTCAAGTATATAACTGAAAATATTCAGAAAAGAATGGTACTGAAACTTAAAAATTCATTGTGTGCAAATGGTCATGTACTCATTTTTACGTGGCGTATTTCAGGGACGGCTTTTCAATGGACAAGACATAGCTGTAAAAAGGTTGTCAAGGGGTTCAGACCAAGGAGATCTGGAATTCAAGAATGAGGTCTTACTAGTTGCCAAGCTTCAACACCGAAATCTAGTAAGGCTCCTCGGATTCTGCTTGGAAGGAAATGAAAGAATTCTTGTCTATGAGTTTGTTCCAAACGCAAGTCTTGATCACTTCATATTTGGTATCATTTCCTTTCTCTGCTTTTGTTCTTGTATAGATTCATTTTAAATATTACTTTTGCTTCGATTCGGTTTCAAGTCTTGAAATAGACTGTGCAACTACTGACTCCTACGAATTTATATGTAGACCCAAGCAAACGCGCGCATTTAGATTGGGAAAGGCGTTACAAAATTATAGGAGGTATTGCGCGGGGGCTCCTTTACCTTCATGAAGATTCACGTCTGAGAATTATCCACCGAGATCTTAAAGCAAGTAACATCTTGTTAGATGAAGAAATGAACCCTAAAATCTCTGATTTTGGAATGGCTAAGTCATTTGTTGTTGATCAAACTCAAGGCAATACAAGCAGAATTGTGGGAACCTAGTAAGCACATGTCCATATTAGTTTTATATTTATAATTTACTTGTCTTATTTAAAATAAAAAAATAATTAAAAAAAAACTCTCCTTCCAGTTAGTTTCTTGAATAAAAATTACAAATAATTCAAACTTCTTTGTTTGTAGTGGATATATGGCTCCAGAGTACGTGATGCATGGACAATTTTCAGTCAAGTCCGATGTATTCAGTTTTGGTGTGTTACTCTTAGAAATAGTTACTGGACAGAAAAATAACATATTGGACCACGGAGAGCATGAAGAAGACCTTTTAAGCTACGTAAGTACAAATTTACCATATGCTCTAGCTTTAAAACCGAGACTATGCATATATGCAGGTTTGATTGATTCCGAGCAAAAAATAAATAAATAAAAAAATACAGGTTTGATTGAAATTAAAATAATTTTATCGATCTCTAAACTCACACATGCACGTTTAATATTCATTGCAGGCATGGAGAAATTGGAGGGAGGGAACAACCTTGAATATTGCAGATCCGTTAGTGAGAGTTGGTTCGGGATCTGAAACAACAAGACGCATCCACATTGCACTGTTGTGTGTCCAAGAAAGTGTGGCTCATAGACCAACCATGAATACTGTTGTTCTTATGCTAAATAGCAACTCTCTATCTCTCCCGGTGCCCTCGAAACCAGCTTTCTTTTTGCATAGCCGATCTAATAACTTTCCGTTGAGGACCACCGGACCAGATCATTCCCGAAGCGAGTCTGTAACTGAAGCGTATTCCGCTAATGAAGCTTCAATCACTGAACTCTACCCTCGCTAATATTGGGATAATTACTTGCATGTAAAACATGACAGTAGTGATTTAAAAGTATTAAGCACATTTCCGATTGATTTTTTTTCCCCCTTGTTAGAAAGAGGATTATTGATGTTTATCATGTTCCCAATCCGTCGTCTGTAGAGAAATCTTGAAAGGTTCAATCGATATAGGACCTAGCTAACTCAATTTTACTTTTAAAAAAAAGAGTACAATTTCGCACAAACCACCGTAACTTCAATTGATGAAGCTATTTGGCTAACGTTGTTATATCAATTTAGACTCAACTACTTTGAACTAAACTAATATATTCCACCTTACTCAGGCAAACGGAAAACAATAGACGAGTTAATTGTTTCAACTAACAAAAGTTTCTGAAAGATTTAAAAAACGCTTAGCCTAAACTTTATTATAAGCGCCTGTTAGTTAATTTTATGAGATGATGGCAAATATCTTTCTCGGTGTTTAATTAAGAAGCGGAAATCTATCAAGTATTCGCTTTTGAATATGTTAGGATTATCTCATGTGTATAAATAACAAAACTATTTATTTACATAATTAAAATTTAATAAAAGTTTGGTTATTTAAAAAGATACTATCACGTACCTTTTTGTGAAACAAATATGGTTCTCTAAGAAAGAAACCACATGACAATAACTTTGATTTTTCATTATATTTTCTGACGTAAGAGAAAAATCAACTTTGAAACATGTATTTTAGACAATTAATTTTGTTTGAAACTGATATTTTAGAGTTAGAACTGATATTTTAATTAAAATTGATATTTTTGAAAATCCAACGGTGAGACTGATTTTTCGTTATTTTCAGTGTCTAAAACATGTATTATTCAGACAATCAATTTTAAATGAAACTGATATAATTTTGGAGTTAGATTTTATGTGGTTAGGAAAAAAAGAGAGAGACAAACGTAAACTGTAATTTCATATCAAACTACAACATACAAAATAAATTAGAGTTCAAATCCTCCCATATTAAAGTTCAACAAAGAAATTATGATATCGATGTTTGAAAATAAAAGATAAAATATATATATATATATATATATATATATATATAGTCTCTCTTTATTATTTTCATATTTTAGTCGGATCCGACCTTTCTTCCACTAACCAGCGGCATCGGGAAGAGAAAAAAGAGGAAGAAGAAGAACGAGGAACCAAACAATATAATTCAATGGACGGGATACTTTTCCAGAAAAATAAATAAATAAATAAATAACGAAAACGCACGAGGTACTTTTCAGTCACATTTGGCGTCTCTGCTTTTGGTGTTTGTCTTTTGTACTCACTTGTGAAAAGCCAAAAAATAAAAAATAAATAATAATAATAATAATAAATAAATAGATAAATAAAATAAAAGGAAAAAGGAAAAAGGAAAAAGTTGTAACAAATCCAAATTGTGGAAGATCTAAAAACAATAGAAAAACTATCCAACAAAATTGAACAAAATAAAATGAAATCCGGTCAATTTATTAAAAGCAGGTGACTAAAATTTGTTTTTAATTTGCTACGAAATGCTATAACGCCATTGATTAATATTCCAACTTTTTAACACTAATTTAGATAATATATTAACGTAATTCGAACTTTAACTAAAATAAAAAAAAATTACATCTATCAATAAAAAATAATAATTTACACACTATTATATGTTAGGATTATCAAGGATGCGGAAATCTATCAAGGATGTGCCTTTGAATATGTTAGGATTATCTCATGTGTATAAATAACAAAACTATTTATTTACATAGTTAAAATTTAATAAAAGTTTGGTTATTTAAAAAGATACTATCACGCACCTTTTTTGTAAAACAAATATGGTTCTCTAAGAAAGAAACCACATGACAATAACTTTGATTTTTCATTATATTTTCTGGCGTAAGAGAAAAATCAACTTTGAAACATGTATTTTAGACAATTAATTTTTTTTTTGAAACTGATGTTTTAATTAAAATTGATATTTTTCCAACTGTGAAACTGATTTTTCGTTATTTTCAGTGTCTAAAACATGTATTATTCAAACAATCAATTTTAAATGAAACTGATTTAATATTGGAGTTAGATTTTATGTGGTTAGGAAAAGAAGAGAGAGACAAACGTAAACTGTAATTTCATACTAAACTACAACATATAAAATAAATTAGAGTTCAAATCCTCCCATATTAAAGTTCAACAAATAAATTTATGATATCAATGTTTGAAAATACAAGATTAAATATTTATATTTATATATATATATAGAGTTTGTTTGTTTCACAAGTTTAACTCAAGTTAAACTGTATTTTTTTTTATCTTTTTCTGAAATTTTTTTTATATTTTCTGAAAAAATCAACAAAAATTACTATTTAAACTTATCAATTTCAACTCAACTCATTCACCAAACAATCCCATAGTCTTTCTTTATTATTTTCATATTTTAGTCGTATCCGACCTTTCTTTCCACCAACTAGCGGCATCGGGAAGAGAAAAAAGAGGAAGAAGAAGAAAGAGGAACCAAACAATGTAATTCAATGGGCGGGATACTTTTCCGGAAAAATAAATAAATAAATAAATAACGAAAACGCGCACGGTACTTTTCAGTCACATTTGGCGTCTCTGCTTTTGGTGTTTGTCTTTTGTACTCGCCTGTGAAAAGCCAAAAAATAAATAATAAATAATAATAATAATAATACATAAATAAATAAAAGAAAATAAAAGGAAAAAGGAAAAAGTTGTAACAAATCCAAATTGCGGAAGATCTAAAAACAATAGAAAAACTATCCAACAAAATTGAACAAAATAAAATGAAATCCGGTCAATTGATTAAAAGCAGGCGACTAAAATTTGTTTTTAATTTGCTACGAAATGCTACAACGTCATTGATTAATATTCCAACTTTTTAACACTAATTTAGATAATATATTAACATAATTCGAACTTTAACTAAAATTAAAAAATATTACATCTATTAATAAAAAAATAATAATATATATACACTATTATATGAATTGTTATTTTAAAAGTTGATATTAGATTAGTATCTCTAATATTACTCGTTCATATTATTACGATTGCTAGTGTTAATAAAAGATAAATATACATCTCCAAGCTGTTAAGTCCAATCTCATTTTTATTCATAAAAATAAAAAATAAAAAAAATATCATTTTTGTCCATGTCACTTTTTTCAAAGAAGTTTCAAACTTATATCAACAAGTAGCACAACTTGTTGTAAACTAGTTTTCGTCCATGTCACTTTTTTCAAAGTAGTTTCAAACTTATCAACAAGTAGCACAACTTGTTATAAACTAGTTTTTGTTCATGTCACTTTTTCAAAGTAGTTTCAAACTTATCAACAAGTAGCACAACTTGTTATAAACCAACATGGAAGCCCACTCTCCATTGTTTATAGCTGAATAAACTAACATGGTAGCCCACTCTCCATTATTTATAGCTGAATTAATGGCACAGCTTATTTCCATGGAAGTTTCCCTGCACTGCTATTCCATGGTATTAAAAGTTGGGATTGACGAAGTGAAAAAATAAATAAATAAATAAAGATGTGAGACTCTCTCCTTTTGTACATGACTTGAATTATTGAATTAACGCGTTGGTTCTTACAAGGGAAATCGACTTTGTCCGGTAGTTTCCGATCGAGGAACATCAACCCTCGTGGTCCCCTTTTTTTTTTTTTGGGTTGGGGAGGAGGTTGGGTTCAAGAGACGGTATGAGCATCTATTGTATTTATTAATTTGCAAAAAAAAAAAAAAAAAACTTCCAATACTTGGACCTCAATTCCTACCAGTTGAACTAACCTTAATGAGTTTATGATTCCATCGTAGATCAATTTTTTATATACACATTTATGTAGGATATACTCATCTTTATGTGATCGTCATTAAATTTATCTATTCGATGCTATATTCATCATTAAAAATGTAAAAAATAGCATTATATTAATTTTATACTCTAACATGTACATCTACTTTTTTATCATCATTCTTGTTACTTAAAAAAAAAAAAATTAGAGATAAGAGATTTAAAGTTTTTACCTTATAATAGAGTTATGTATGAAATTGTTACTATGTTGTGCTTGAAACCACAATCATTATTTTGTTTTAGAATACCTAGAAGTGAACTTTTTGAGAATTTAGTTTACCAATTTATTCAAAAAAACTTAAGTTATTGAGAGGTGGGTCAACACAATAATTTTATATTTCAACACTCCTCCTCACGTGCATGCCAAATGATGAGCAAACATACAAACAAATATTGATTATAAAGTCCAACATAAATATTTAAGATAAGCTCAAAATATATTAAAGGTCCAACGCACAAATGATAATAAAAAATTAGAAAGAGTACAATTATAGGGGTTCAAACTCAAAGTATCCTACTCTGATATCATGTTAATTAATCAATCTATCTCAAAAGGTTAAACTCTTAAAAGGTGAACCAATAATAATTTTTATTTTAACATAATATTTAAATAATCTCAAAATATAATAATTATATGAGACAATAAAGAAACCAACTAATAAAATCAAATGTTTAATTCAATATTTATTATAAATTATGATAAATTTATAATAAAATCTAACATAAAAAATAGTTTAAGAGTCTATTCTTCGTTCAAATATTAATATTAACTATTGTAATAATAACTTAACATTATACCTAGAGATATTTTTCGGTTGGATCCAACGAAAGAAATCCCAAGAATATTATTCTCCTTTGCACCTTTATCCTTTTCCCTTTGTTAATCATAAATCCCTGACGTAGATACCTCGATCGTACCTTCCTCTTTTTTTTTTTTTTGCTTTTTTTTTTTTTGATAAATGTTCTTTTTAGTTTTTTGACTTGTGGTCAATTATAATTTGTTATAAAGAACAAGGCGAGATACGTGTTTTATTTAGGACCACGTACGGAAAGGCTGTATGATTTTTCACATGCACAAACGTTTGTCCTTTTCCAGTTCTGTTCCAATCCCATCGTCCATTTTATTTTATTTTATTTAGGCTGAAATTTCCACCGTCTAGACCCGATTGGTCAGCAGTCCTCTCTCAATCAAATATATATTTTATTTCAATTAGGCACTTTTCAGTTTTTTTTTTTTTTTTGGGTGAAAACGTACCTTTCAAGTCAAAGTTGTAGGATATGTTTTTATATTCACACATTTCTATAATTGAATGGGTTAATCGTTGAAGTTGAGATCTAGAACATGATATGATAAAACCAAATGTCTAAAAATTAGTTGACCTAAAAACGATAGATAAAAATCCGACAGTTTGACGTCATCGAGTTATAATTGTAATATTTTATTTTAAATCCCGTATTTACTAATTAATCTATATGAAAATTTCTATTCAAAATCTTGTAACATAGATTATTTTATTTAAAAATATATTAAAGTTAACTAATTATTAAAAAACGTAAAAATAAAGTTACAGGAGAATTTTCGTTTATGTATGCACGTGTATTATATCACAACAAGCTCCAATAATTACTTGAGCTTTAGTACACGTCATAGGGTATTGCATCAAAACGCAAGCCCAAAATGTAATATAATATATATATCATGACTGATTATTACACCCGTGACTCGTCCATTTCATTGTTTTACAGTTTTTTCCTCCGATTCATTTATTATTATTATTATTATTTTATTACTAGAAAAAGGAATTCAGCTAAGCGCTTTAAAAGATCTCCAAACCCAAATAAAAGCAAATATCATCGTTATCATCCAATATATCTTTCACTTCACGTACATACATCATTCCAAAATCAACATTAGCCAATGGCAAGAATATTTTCTTCTTCAGGAATAGTGTACTTTTTCAACATCTTCATAATTCTCCTGATCAGCCAAGCAATTGCTCAGCCAGACTTCCTGTATCACTTTTGTGAATACGGAAAGGGCAATTATACCACCAATAGTACCTACCAAGCCAATCTCAACCACCTCCTGTCGATCCTTCCCTCCGACGACGGCAACGGCTACGGCTTTTTCAATCTCTCCTACGGCAATTCCTCCGACAAAGTTTTCTCGATCGGGCTATGCAGAGGAGATGCAAAGCCCGACCTTTGCAGCAGTTGCCTCGTTAACGCCACGCAGCTTCTGCCACGGCTTTGCCCCGATCAGAAGGCGGCGGTCGGGTGGTACGACTACTGCATGTTGCGCTACTCCAACCGCTCCATGTACGGCGTCAAGGAATCTTCTCAAGTGTTCCTCATGGCGAACAGCCAAAATGTATCCTCCAATGTCGATGGTTTTTTCGAAGACCTTAGGACCTTGTTAGACGAACTGAAAAACCGAGCTGCTGCGGGTGATTCCCTTCTCAAATTTGCAACAAAAAACGCAACCGCGCCGGGTTTCAGAACCTTATACGGGCTTGCGCAGTGCACGCCGGACTTGTCGCAGCAACAATGCAACAATTGCCTGGATGACATGTTTGCGTTTATTCCCGAGTGTTGCGAGGCGAAGAAGGGGGGAAGAGTCGTCAGCCGCAGTTGTAACTTTAGGTATGAGACTTACCTCTTCTATGAATACACTGCCGACGCACCACCGACAGTATCTCCTCCTCCGCCGACATCGACTAATACCACATCTACACAAGGTACACATATGTCTACTAAATTTTTTTAGTTGTCTTTGACATATTGGAACTTAATTTTCTTGGTGCTTTAGATTATTGCGATGTATGAACTTCTCTGTCTCTATTAACCTTAGTGGCAGAATTTCTTGTTTTTGTAAATTGTTACATGCTAAATATTTCATGGTACATAAGCTATTAGATTTGTTTGAAAATTTCTCCCCTGCTATCTTATGATCGGAGCGGAATTTCGTGTTTTGCAGGAAAGGAGAGTAACACATCTACAACTGTCATTGTTGCTGTTGCTTCAAGTGCTGGGGCTCTAGCTGTGGTGCTGATCATCGCCGCTTGCGTGTTTTTAAGATTAAAGAAGGCTAAGCAAAAGGATGAAAGTATGTTCTTATCATCTAACTCAATTTTCAATCTCGAAAAATAGCGTTTTGTAGTTTGTTTCCTTGAGCACAGACATGCTTCACAGAATCTGCTCGTCTTCCAAACAGAATCTGCCTCTGCTACGCTTCATTATCACCGTAGCATCGAACTTTTATTTAATAATAATCACAATAATAAGAAAAACAACAGTAAACAAGGAAAGTTTCATCACACCAGTTAATCTAATTTTAGTTATTCATGAGAAAAAATTCTAAATTTTAACTATTTATGTTGTTAAAGCTCGACCCTTATACGAAACCGTGGAGGAGATTGAAAGTGCAGAATCCTTGCAGTACAATTTTGAGACCATCAGAGTTGCAACAGATAATTTTTCTGAGGCAAATAAGCTTGGACAGGGCGGATTTGGTCCTGTTTACAGGGTAATTATATGATTCTTTGTTTGAATGGATCACAAGTACTGAATTTTAAAACCAATTGTAGGCAATTCATATTCTAGTTTGTTCATGTTTTTGTTGTATTTCAGGGAAGGCTTTCCGATGGACAAGACATAGCTGTAAAAAGGTTGTCTAGAGGTTCAGGCCAAGGAGATCTGGAATTCAAGAATGAGGTCTTACTAGTTGCCAAGCTTCAACACCGTAATCTAGTAAGGCTCCTCGGTTTCTGCTTGGAAGGAAATGAACGGCTTCTTGTATATGAGTTTGTTCCTAACGCAAGTCTCGATCACTTCATATTTGGTATGGTTTCATTTCTCTGCTTTTGTTTTTATACATAAACATAGAAAAGATATGATCTGACTACTATCATGCAGTTATTTTTCATGTCTTGAAAGAGTATTGGGTAACATATATGCATGACCTGAAGATTTAATAGAATTGTACACTTACATGAATTTGTAGATCCGAGCAAGCGTGCAAATTTAGATTGGGAGAGGCGCTATAAAATTATAGCCGGCATAGCTCGAGGGCTCCTTTACCTTCATGAAGATTCTCGTCTGAGAATTATCCACCGAGATCTAAAAGCTAGTAACATTTTGTTAGATGATGAACTGCATCCTAAAATTTCGGATTTTGGAATGGCTAGGTTGTTTGTTGTTGATCAAACTCAAGGAAATACAAGCCGAATTGTGGGAACTTAGTGAGTACATGTCAAACTTGGGCAAAATCTTAGTTCATACTAATCATTATGTGTTACAAAATCACATTCGTTCTAATTAGTTCAATAAAAATAAAGTACATAATGCTAAAACATTATTTCTTTTGCAGTGGATATATGGCTCCAGAATATGTTATGCATGGACAATTTTCGGTCAAGTCTGACATATTCAGTTTTGGTGTGTTACTCTTAGAAATAGTGAGCGGACAAAAAAATAATTGTTTCCGTAACGGAGAGCGTGTAGAAGACCTGTCAAGCTACGTAAGTAAAATTACAATATGTTCTAGCATAGAAGGCAAGACTAGCAACACATGTTTATTCGAAATCAAAGTAATTTTGCAATCGCTAACCCTACACGTGCATGTTTAATATCGTCGCAGGCATGGAGAAATTGGAGGGAGGGAACAGCCTTGAATGTTGCAGATCCTCTAGTGAGACTCAGTTCAGGATCCGACATTACGAGATGCATTCATATTGCATTGCTGTGTGTCCAAGAAAATGTAGCTGATAGACCAACCATGAACACAGTAGTTCTCATGCTAAACAGCAACTCTCTGTCTCTTCCAGTGCCCTCGGAGCCAGCTTTCTTTATGCATAGCAACGTCAGAACGGATGTGTCATTGGCCTCGGATCTCTATTCAAGGGCAGCCGAATCAGATCATTCCAAGAGCGAGTCTGTTCAAGCATCTGCAAATGAAGCTTCAATCACTGAACTCTACCCTCGCTAGCATGTGCGGATAATTACTTTCGCATGTAACATGCTCAATGGTGAAATATGCTTGATGCCTAAGCCAATTTTCCCTGTTTTCAATTTTGTTGTACTCTTTGTGCTCACCTTCAAATCGGATTGTACGTTAATTTGTTATAGCCTTTAATACATCATAGATCGCTTAGTGAGAGTTGGTTCTAAATCTGAAACAATGAGATACAACCACATTGAACCGTTGTGTGTATGAGAAAATGTGGCTGGTCATAGACCGAAACCAAGACAACATTCGTTCTTATGCTTAACAGCAACTCTCTGTCTCTCCCAGTGCCCTCACAGCCAGCTTTCTTTGTGCACAGCAACTCCGATTATATATACACATACATGTGAAGGAAATGAAATTATGCTGTTGCTTCACGCTTTACGTACAAATTAATTAGTAGATCTATTTTGAAGAAAAAATTGATCAATAAGACCAGTTGCGGAGCTAGACAAATATATCAGTGAGGCGTATAGCAAAATTTTTTTAAAGAAAAAATAAATAACATCAAAGTATAAAAACTAAATGGTAAAATTTTAGTAAGGGTTATTAAGAAAATTTGATTTTAATTTAGTGGGATAAAGCTAAAAAAGCATAAATTTTTTGGAGTAGAATTAATTTTAGTGGAGTTTATATGAGAATTTTTAATTTTTAATTTTTAATTTTTAATAGAATAAAAATAAAAATAAAAATTAAAAACTTTTTGGAGTGAAAAATAAAAGCAAAAAATTTTAGTGAGGGCTCTGACTAAGATGCACCAAGAAATGAGATCTAATTATTAGTTTATAACTCGTATTAATAAGGATTTTAAAGTACTGATAATTATTCAGTACTTTTGCAATCTTCTATTTTTTTTTTCTTTGAGTTTTCTTTTGATTTTTTTCTTTTTTTTTAGGGCCTCTCATATTTTTAAGATTGTAAGACCCTTTTTCTTCGTACATTTCGCTTATTTAGTCAATAAACTAATAAACAGGAAGGAAAAACACATACGTGCTTGACTTTGTTATTAATTTTGCCTACTTCGCACAAACCAATATATTCCCTCTTTCTTGGGAAAAGTAAAGCAATAGACATATAATTCAACAATTGTAAGGTTCTTGGAAAGAGATGGAACTTGTCCTTTCGAGTTCTTGAAAAGAATTAATAAATCTGAATGTTTTGAGAAGAGAATTGAATGAAGAGCTTAAGCAGAAAAATAATTCTTACTAACTTGGGGTTCGTAAGAAAATAATTTTAAAATTGAAAAAAAAAATCTTAGTGAGTTCTCATTCGTTGCTTTTCTTTTTCTTATTTTGTTTTGTTTTTTGTTCCTCGTCCCGCGCCCCCCCCCCCCCCCCCCCCCCCCCCCCTCATTTTAACGTTTTGCCTTTGTGTTTGATGATAGTAAGTTCTTTTTTCTTTTATTTTTGGATAAAGGATTTCTTATCCAAAAAATACATATATTTATATAGCAATTACTAGACTAAAGTGCAATTAAATACATGAATAATTATCATCTAATCTGACAATAATAAATCTATGTCTATGGGTTCTCATTCAACAATTAACGAAAGTTAAAGGGAAAAAACAAAAAAAACAAAAACAAAAACAAAAACAAAACAAAACACAAGAAGAAGAAGGAGAAGAACAAGTGAAGTAATACTGTGCTTTGTAGCTGAACCCATGTTGTAATATATATAGATAAATGTATGTCTTAATTAGGTTTGATGACGTGACATTTTATATAGCTTATTATATATATATATATATCAGCATTTAAAACTAATATGAAGACTACTAGTTTCCTGGCAGTACGTTTTTCACCCATTTTCAAAAACAAATTTAGGAGGTGTTTGGTGTGTAAGTTTGAGTTAAGATTTGTAAGTTTAAATAGTAAATTTTTTTGAATTTTTTTGAATTTTCAGAAAAGACAAACAACTTTTTGGGGAAAAAGACAAAAAACATGATAAAAAAGTACAGTTTAGTTTAAACAGAGCTTTTTGCCAAACAAGGCCTTAAAGTTTTTTTCTTTTCAATAATTTGAATTTACTATTCAAACTTAATCATCTCCAATGCATTTATATATGTCAATGTCATATATGATACAAAATAATATGAAAAATAATATTATCTTACTTTATACTCCAATGGATTATGTAACTTCTATTTTTTGTTATCATTATTGTGCTTTGAAAGTTGTAAAAGTAAACTTTTAGTATTTAAACAAATAAAACAACAATAAACAAGGAAAGTTTCATCATACCAGTTAATCTAATTTTAGTTATTCATGAGAAAAAATTCTAAATTTTAACCATTTATGTTGTTGAAGCTAGACCCTTATACGAATCTGTGGAGGAGATTGAAAGTGCAGAATCTTTGCAGTACAATTTTGAGACCATCAGAGTTGCAACAGATAATTTTTCCGAGGAACATAAGCTTGGACAAGGTGGATTTGGTCCTGTTTACAGGGTAATTATATGATTCTTTATTTGAATGGATCACAGGTACT